>CM055743.1:17028506-17093506 GCA_029465975.1 Dallia pectoralis
TTAAAATGAATACCTGCGTCTGCAATGCTACGCTGTTAGGCCATAAACCACATGTATTCATGCTTGATGAGTACTAATGAATGAGGCTCTGTTTTGAAGGGTTCTGGCGCTCATTATGTAGGCTGCACACACACACACACGCACGCGCACGCACACGCGCACGCACACGCACACGCACACGCACACGCACACACACACACACACACACACACACACACACACACACACACATACACATACACACACACACACACATACACGCCCATAAAGATACATCCTTATTAAGCCAAGCTAGTTCAAATCCAGGTGTCCATGTATTGGAACTAGAAAAACAATATAAATAACTATTATCAGAATCAGAAAGTACTTCTTTGGACTTTCTCTGGCCTGTTTGTGAAACAATTTATACACCTTATGCACGAGTAATTAAGAAATACGAACAATACAATAACACTCCTGTGTGGTATTCAGTGTAGTTGGGTCATTTTGGAAACAGTCTTCATATTTATCGATCTGGCATCATTTAACCTAGGTTCTTCATAACGCCCATTTCTGGATACACAATTGAGTATCGAGATGACTAGATTGAAATGTTATAATCACATAAATGATTATTGGTGATAGTTTTTTTCATGTCTAGTTGTCTAGGATTTGAAAAGTACTCACAAATATTGTTGATGCCTTTTTCTTTTTGAAAAAGGTTAGCAAAGAGTTTGTATTTTTTACTTTTAACTTCTGCTTGACACATTTCTTTTCTCAGTTGACCGTACAAAAATCAGAAATCAGAGACGTCTGCCCACATTTGTACAAGATATTGATTCGTGGCCCCTCCTTTTTGAATAACACCGACTTTGTGAGGTGGTGTGAGGTCAGCAAGTGTGGCCGGCCATCTCTGCCAAACTAATTACAGTGGCCGACCGGTGACAGAGTACTGGTTACGCAGATGTCTAATTAACTCTCGAGGTGCTGAATCAATTGTGGTCAGATGTGGATTTGTTGCCAGATTCCGTTTTGAGGTCGACTTACAGCTCATTTCTCGGCTCGGTTTTCTGTATTAATCTTTCATGGCCAAGATTTTTTTTTTTTTCAATAAACATTTTTGAATTGAGACTTTTTAGTATTTTATTTGTTCCTAGAATAGCTCAGTTTCTCCACTTATTTTTATTATCTATCTATTTCCCTGCATAGCTCTCGATGTTCTTCAGATCCTTTATTGACTTTTTTCACCCTGCTTATCTCTTTAAATCCACCGGTTTACCCTCTGGCATTGATCTACCAGTTTAATACTCCTCCATCACACTCTGCTATCTCCATAAAATTATAGAATAATGTAGAAGGAAAAAAGACAGAAATAATAACGTAGGAACAATATAATGCTGTATCCGGTTGCTGATGTATTGATTGTTTCTGGGAGGAAGTATAAATAAATTGTATACCACGTGAATTCAATATCTAATGACGCACTTTGATTCCATCTCATTCTCACTATTTGTCCTCCACAGACCAGTAAGGCCCATATTCCTTCTGGGAGCAATATGGCCTCTGTTCCTTGCTTTCCCGACACAAACATCCTATATGAAAGGTACAGATCATTGCAAAAATGTTCATTGCCTGTCATAAATTTGGATTAGTTGGCAATATGAAGATGAATGTGGACAATGCATTTTTTTGTACCTTCTGGACATTTGGTTTTCCATCGTGTTGCAGAAAAACTTCTCCATAAAATACAATAACTGCTTTAGAATCGTTAATAATCATTCCTAAATGCATTTTTGAACACAACTAGCCGATGTCAGCGGTCATTTATTAACTCTTCCTCTCCTTCGAGACGCAGACGATGTCCAACAGCTCCGTGTCACCGTCTCCAAGACGACCCCCATCACCACCGCGCCCCTGGGTGGCTCCGTCATGGTCCCCTGTCAGGTGTCCCTGTCCTCGCTGACCCCCGTCGCGCCCCGGGTTAAGTGGAGCGTGGTACGTGACGGCGAGCTGGAGGAGACGGAGGTTCTGGTGGCGCGCGGCGACCGGGTCAAGGTCAATGAGGCCTACCGGCACCGGGCCCAGCTGGTCCGCTTTGTCGACTCGCCCGACGACTTCTCTCTTTCGCTGTGGGGTTTGCGCTCCAGCGACACGGGGCATTATCGATGTGAGGTACAGCAGGGATTGGACGACTCCAGTGACTTCACCCGGGTCAAGGTCAAAGGTAACATCGATCGATTGGTTTACGCGTTACAAATGATTGTTACTTAGAAATCTCGATTCTGTTTTTCCCCCATCAGTTTCTTTGACTTTATACTGTGAATTAAAGCCTCTACATTCAGAATGTGTGTGTGTGTTTGCGTGTATTCAGGTGTGGTGTTCCACTACAGACACGCCTCCGGTCGCTATGCGTTTTCTTTCGCCGACGCCCAGCAAGCGTGCCAGGACATCGGGGCGCACATCGCCACACCGGACCAGCTGTTGGCGGCCTACGGTGATGGTTACGAGCAGTGTGACGCCGGCTGGCTAGCGGACCAAACCGTCAGGTGAACCCTTATTTATGCACTGTACTGCCATACCGTTGCTGAGTTGTCGTGGTTACAGAGCAACGACGTGCGGCTAATTCACACGTTTAGACCCCTGGGTTTTTTAATTTGGATCAATTTGGCCATTCGATTTCACCCAGCAGCTGGTGTCCTCACAGACTGACCGTGTTGACGGCAGATAAACCGCCTTCACCAGACACAGTGTTACAGAAGCAGGGGTTTCTAATGTGTTTCACCTTCACCAGACACAGTGTTACAGAAGCAGGGGTTTCTAATGTGTTTCTAATGTGTTTCACCTTCACCAGACACAGTGTTACAGAAGCAGGGGTTTCTAATGTGTTTCACCTTCACCAGACACAGTGTTACAGAAGCAGGGGTTTCTAATGTGTTTCTAATGTGTTTCACCTTCACCAGACACAGTGTTACAGAAGCAGGGGTTTCTAATGTGTTTCTAATGTGTTTCACCTTCACCAGACACAGTGTTACAGAAGCAGGGGTTTCTAATGTGTTTCTAATGTGTTTCACCTTCACCAGACACAGTGTTACAGAAGCAGGGGTTTCTAATGTGTTTCTAATGTGTTTCACCTTCACCAGACACAGTGTTACAGAAGCAGGGGTTTCTAATGTGTTTCTAATGTGTTTCACCTTCACCAGACACAGTGTTACAGAAGCAGGGGTTTCTAATGTGTTTCTAATGTGTTTCACCTTCACCAGACACAGTGTTACAGAAGCAGGGGTTTCTAATGTGTTTCTAATGTGTTTCACCTTCACCAGACACAGTGTATCAGAAGCAGGGGTTTCTAATGTGTTTTTATCTCCACTTGGTCAGATGGACAATTACATTTTTCCACTTCTTGCTTCTTCTTCCTTCTCAGTATGCTATGATTTGACAGTGTAAAAATGACTCACTGTAATGACTTGTTCAGCTAAATATTACTACAATATAAATACGGTCATCTAGCATACGTATTCGCTCTGTGCTCAATGGCTGTTGCCCTTTAGCTGGCAGAAATAGTGCTTTGCGGTTCTACTACGCACAGGAAACCAGGATCAGTTTAGGTTTTCACCTATTTTGCAGATATCCAATCCAAGTTCCACGGGAGGGTTGCTATGGTGACATGGATGGGAGCCCGGGAATTAGAAACTACGGGACACTGGAACCAGATGAACTGTTTGATGTGTATTGTTATGTAGAGCATATTGATGGTAAGCTTTTGGGTTTATACATTTGTGAAAAAAACACTAGATAGATGTTATGTATCATATTTTAGATAATATTTGACCAACAAAGGCCAACCGTTCATACAATATGTTATGATGCAGCAAAACGTTACACATTTTCTAGAACCGTGTGATATTTTTTGCACATCTCTCAAAACAAATGCCATGTGGCATATTTGCAGAAATATATAACGTGTAAAACAAAAGCAAAATGTCTGATGTGTTTCATGTGGTCAGGGTTAGTTAAGGTCAGGGATGAGAACTACAGTTAGGGTTGGGTACTGCGGTTAGGATATCCTCTATTAATTTTGGATACGGTTATATTTTGGGAAAGGCTAAAACAATCTCTCCATGAATTGCAACTGTTGATCACCCGTCCACTGTTCTCTAATTCAATCCCCTAGAAAACTGTCAGCCTATGTAGCACTGCCCCTAGTGGCCGTACCTGTTATAACTTCACCATAAAGACTCATTTATATATCTATCCCAGGTACGCATATACGATAATACGTCAGGTTTATGAGATCAGACAGACACTTGAAATGAGTCAAGTCACCAGGTTACCATGTTTCTTATGTTTTTAAGTAAACACCGAAGAACTTGACAGTATTTTAAGTTACAATGCATTACACGTTCAAAGTACATTTACCAACCATGTATCCACGAGTTCACTCTTTTATAATTGATCAGATACTTTCGGAAATTAAAGATTCAGGACATGAATTTACAACTATGTATGTGGCCTTAATTCTAATTTCAATTGCAAGTCTAACATGTGACTCTTCTTGTGCAGGAGAGGTGTTCCATGGCTCCGCCCCTCAACAGCTTTCATTGGACGAGGCACAGGCCTACTGTGAGAAGGAAGGGGCGGAGCTTGCTACCACAGGGCAGCTGTACATGGCGTGGAGTGAAGGCCTGGACCGCTGTAACCCTGGCTGGCTGTCTGATGGCAGCGTGCGCTACCCAATCATCACAGCCAGAGAGCGCTGTGGAGGGCCTCAGTCAGGGGTCAAGACCTTATATCGCCACAGCAACCAGACGGGCTTCCCCGATCCGTCCAGCCGCCACGACGTTTACTGTTTCAAAGGTCTGAGTCTGGTACTGGATCAATTAATTGTAAAAGAGATTGTGTAGGTATTATTATTGCAGGTCATCTGTCAGACTGCGAACTCGCCCGGATACCTCTCTCTGAATCCTCGCCCTAAATCTTCCCTCTCCCATTTTTTTCCTCAGGCAACGGGAATCCTCGCACCGACGCCCCGATGGACTACGTGGCCACAGAGCCCGAGGACATTGGACAAGATGGCGTTGTCTTCATGGATCCTGCTGAGGAGATTCGTCCGAGCCCGGCTGCAGAGCAGGTGGAGCGAGAGGCCCGGAGAGTTCCGGAATCCCTCCATGTATTCCAGTCAGCTCCGGCTCAGGAAAACGTCCAGGGGACTCCCTCTAATGCCGAGATTAGCACAATGGTCCCCATCACACAACACCTCCTCCAGGCCACGGAGGATACTTCATTTTCTATAAAAAGTGACTATAATTCCCAGAATTCAACTTCCATACCCAGCACCTTCAGTGAGGCTGACTCTGTCAATGAAGAAGACTATAATTCCCAGCAGTCTACTTCCCTACCAAGCACTTCCACTGAACCAGACTCACATCATAATGAAGACTATGACTCTCAGAAATCTGCTTTCATTCTCAGCACCCCTAGTTTGCAAGACTCACGCAATAAAGAAGACTATAATTCCCAGAATTCTACTTCCCTTCCAAGCACTTCCAGTGAGGTAGACACCATCCATGAAGCAGACTACAATTCCCAGAATTCTACTTCCCTTCCCAGCACTTCCAGTGAGGTAGACACAATCCATGAAGACTACAATTCCCAGAATTCTACTTCCCTTCCCAGCACTTCCAGTGAGGTAGACACCATCCATGAAGCAGACTACAATTCCCAGAATTCTACTTCCCTTCCCAGTACTTCCAGTGAGACAGACTCCACCCATGAAGAAGACAACAATTCCCAGAATTCTACTTCCCTTCCCAGCACTTCCAGTGAGGTAGACACCATCCATGAAGCAGACTACAATTCCCAGAATTCTACTTCCCTTCCCAGCACTTCCAGTGAGGTAGACACAATCCATGAAGACTACAATTCCCAGAATTCTACTTCCCTTCCCAGCACTTCCAGTGAGGTAGACACCATCCATGAAGCAGACAATAATTCCCAGAATTCTACTTCCCTTCCCAGTACTTCCAGTGAGACAGACTCCACCCATGAAAAAGACAACAATTCCCAGAATTCTACTTCCCTTCCCAGCGCTTCCAGTGAGGCAGACACCATCCATGAAGAAGACTACAATTCCCAGAATTCTACTTCCCTTCCCAGCACTTCCAGTGAGGTAGACACCATCCATGAGGAAGACTACAATTCCCAGAATTCTACTTCCCTTCCCAGTACTTCCAGTGAGGCAGACTCCATCCATGAAGAAGACTACACTTCCCAGAATTCTACTTCCCTTCCCAGTACTTCCAGTGAGGCCGACTTCATCCATGAAGAAGAATACAATTCCCAGAATTCTACTTCCCTTCCCAGCACTTCCAGTGAGGCCGACTCTGTCCACAAAGAAGACAATAATTCCCAGAATTCTACTTCCCTTCCCAGCAATTCCAGTGAGGCAGACTCTGTCCACAAAGAAGACAATAATTCCCAAAATTCTACTTCCCTTCCCAGCACTTCCAGTGAGGCAGACTACATCCATGAAGAAGACTTTGACTCTCAGAATTCTGTTTTAATTCTCAGCAACCCAAGCCTGCCCGACATCCTCCTCCAAAGCAACTCCAGTCTCAGCAAGCCCGAGACCGAAACAACCCCAGACTATCCAGAGCCTTCCTACGAACCACATAGACATTACCAGCCGATGCCAGAGACAAACCCGGAGGAACTTGACTACCAGCAGCCAGGGTCCTCCAAGCATTTCCAGCCAATGCCAGAGACCAATCTCGATTTGGATGAAGTGGCAGCCATCTACAGCACAACCGAACGTAACCAAAGTAATCAAGGGAAAGCCCTGGATACTAGCACAATGGCCTTTGACTCTATTGGGAGCTTGACAGGTGTACGTGACCCAACCGTAGAGAGAATGCACAAAGAGGTAACCATAAGCGGGCCTGAGGAGACATCCATCTCAACAAAGTCTCCAGTAGCGTCTGGTCCTCATCAAGCCCAGTCCACTCTATACCCCCAAGGGGAGCCAAGCTCAGCATGGTTGCCACTGGACGGGTCTGGATCCCAAGGTATGGTCAATGTGCAGCCATTTACTTTATGAAGTGAATTTTAATCTTTCTTGAAAAGGCTGTATTATAAACATTTCAATAATATACATACATTTAAATAACATATTGCTTTTACAAATTTACTCCTAAATTATTTTGTCAAATGCAATTTCGCGATGTAGAGCTGTGTAGAACTTGAGACTTGGTAATTAGATGACAACAATGTTTTTTGTGAACTGTTTTTTGCAGAGTTAGATCTAGATTTCCTCCAGAGAACCCACGCAGAGAGATTACCCACCTCGGAATCCTCAACGTCCGTTCCCTCACGTCACATTTCTGCCTCACCGGGGGTCGGCAGCATCCCCAGTAAGCAGCAGACACTAGTTCCTCGTTCGGGAAGCATCACATTTGGATCGGAACGTTCCGAGGAGCTGGGACTGGAGGTGTTCTCCACCTTGGCTGCACACTCCGCATCACTGCGTGGAACCTCGCAGGGAACCTCGCAGGGAACCTCACAGGGAACCTCGCTGGGAACCTCGTCATCAAGGCCAACTGAAAGCACCAGTCTAGACATTCATGATAATACCATTGCAGAGAAATCCGAAATTCCAGTAGAAAAGGAGCAGGCACTGGTGGAGTTGGAGGAAGGGCACTTTGGGTCCGGAGAGGGAACAGCCATCAACAACCAACTGCTCCCTGAAATGACTACAGAACGTTCAGTGACATTGCTGGATCCCAGAACCACAGACCCGGAGGAGAACAAAGGTGGACATGTGCCAGGCACTAATGAACCAGCCGTCAGAGAAGAAGTTTTCCCCCTTGAGTCACAAACATCCAGCCGGGATCTTAACCACCTCACCTCTGCGCCTCAAACGTCTCGGGACTATTTGGAATATAGCGGGGAACCCTCTTCCCAGACAAAGGTTCTAGACCCTTCAGAGGACCCTGATGCGTTTGTTTCCGAAATTACATCTTCCGCAAGCACAGATCCCAGTACAGCCACTTCCATTACACACGGTCTCCCCAAAACATCGGAGCAAGAGGGGGCGGAAGCCATCATGCCCTTCATGAATCAAGGCCGGGCAGATCTGGAATTTGGCATCACTCTGCCACCTACCCTGCCCGATGGGAATGATGCCGTTGCCAGTGCCAGGAAGATTTCAGGTAACACTCAAGCCACCCTAACCAGCCTAACCGTCCTCCTGTCGCTGCTCAACGCAACGGCGCACTAAACTCCGGCCCCTCCCACCCCAAGCTGTCTCGCTCCCATTTTCTGCAAACCACGCCCCCCCCACCCCAACAGCTCCTCCCTCTTCGTCTGTCTTGCTGTTTCTCTCGGCAGATCGCTCCCCTTTCGAATCCTCCTCCTTCCCAAAGAGTCGCCGTTCCTTATGAGTCCCAAGAATTGGCCATTGACCGATATTTGGGACAACTCCCCTTTGACATTTGTCAAACAAGGCCTCTTTCATTTTTACGTTTTTTCCGTCCCTAAATGATTGACTTCTGTGAAGTACTTTATCGCCCGGACGCACAATTTCTGTGAAAGAACGTTACAATGCTTGTTTGTCCTCCTGCAAGAGAGATGTCCAAGTTGTTCGTTCACCGTCCTGAATGTTTCTCTATTGAAACAAGTACGTTTCACTTACCTGGGCCTATACAACTGAAGAACATTCGTTCACTTCACAATTTGTGAACTCTCAATGTGAAAAATATTGGTAAAGAAAATAGATATACCACAAATGTGTTGCCTTTCGATAAGTGAAAAAAACATAATTTCTCAGAATGTTTACATGTTAAAGTCCCTTGTATTCTTACCTAAGCGAAAATCACTTTGGTAAGTGCCGACTTAGTGCCAAAAAATGTAACAGGTTTAATACGTTTATTGTAACTCAGACACAAATGGAAACTTGTTGTGTGTAACCTGTAGTGGCAACAGACTGCACCAGCTCAATTATTCACTGATTTGACTGGCAGGTTTTAATGTTTATTTTAAAAAGCCTGCTTAAAAAAGTGTCCCATTAGATTTATAAGGGGGGAAATGTATTTGTACTCACCTGCTCTGGGGTAGGAAAACTCACAACAGAGCCAGGTCCAACGAAATCTGAGAAAGATGAAAGAATAAAAAATATAAATTATATTATTATAATAAATTATATTCAAATATGAATTCCATGCACTTTTAATAGGATGAGGGAAATTTTGACGCACAGCAGACAAGCCTGCTAGAGTATGTGACCAGTGAAGAAGAAATATTTACCATACAAATTTAGTCTATGGATCTAACAAAAAAAGCTGGCTCTATAAAATAACAATCAATTCAGCACCTTCCCTGGGTACCACTCAGATCTGCAACAACCAGTCTCTAGCCATCGTAGCTATCTCTCTGTCCTCGCCTATTGTTGGACGTGAATGTTCATTAACGTTTATCACATCCCAAGTTTCCAACAACTGTTAAGATTATTTGCAAATTACTGTAACTACAATTTCCTCTTTACTGCTGTTGATTACCCGAATGCTGCAATGGTGCCGTCTCCCTGCATTGCAAATAGCTGGCCAAACTATCCATGCATTGGGCAAATTCTGCTTGGGCTTTGCGCTGCTGCTGCTAGGATAGTGGTTAAGTAACGGAACAGCTGGTTATCTACCCACTGAGTAAAATTCATAATATATATTTTTTTACAAGCGTTTTCTTCCCCAATTTGGTGACATCCAATTTAAAGCATTGCTTCATCAAAGCGGTTCCCAGCAGACTTGAGAGAGTCACCGTTGAGGCGTGTCTTGTGAAGCACATCAAATGCCATTTGGTTTCTTATCATGCTGTTCGCTCATCCGGCGGTCTAGAGTGCAATCTGCACATATCGGAAGGAACGCACTCTTAGGACATCTGCCTTGGCTCACAAGCGGCCAACCCTTGAAATGGTGTCGCAGGAACGTAATGACTAAAGGCAACCCAATTTGTTGCCCCGCCCTGGATGCTGCTAGCCATTTGCAATCGTTCTTTATCGGACCGGGGCCGCGGGTTTGAAACCTTGTTTCCCAATTTTATGGCTAAGTTTGATGAAACATGTAATTTCAACATCTTTTTTATGCATTTATTTCACAGAACAGTATGTATATTCACAAAAACATGCCATATTAATTTGGATGAACTATTCACGTAACCGCAACTGCTAACATTGAAACATTTTGGCACTTAAGTGAGCCCAGTTTTTGAAATTAGATTTTTTTTAATTCTTCGTGTTCCATCAATACACCTTTATTTCGGTGCATTTACAATTTATTTGTAAAATTAAAAAAATGTGTGGAATGACCCAGTTACAAATTGATTTAGTAGTATAGTCAGCTCATTTTTTATATATACAGTGCAGTCAATAAGGGATTTTGGGGTTTTAATTGCTTGTCAATTACATCTATTAGGATAATTGTAATGGTATTTGGGGTTAAAATGGCTGTAATGTCCCACTGTAAGGTGACAATGTGTCCCTTAAGTGGTTGAGGGTCTTCGGTTTGATTTCCACTGGGGACGAGCATGAATAGGTTTACACTCACTCCAGTGTTGTGGAAAAAAATCTGTTTAATGATTCATGAAAGAATGACAATGACTATGTAGATAATTGTCGGACCATAGTTTACTAAAATAAATAACAATGTAACTAGAGTTGCAAAATACAAACAGAAATGATTAAGGCTATTTTAATTGTTTATGCTAAACAAATCTGTTGTTGGATGACTAATTGCAATGTAATCTTATTTAAAATGGTTCTTTGCCGAATGTGATGGTATAACTGGAGACGGAAACAGCCTCTCACAAGCACAGCCTCTCACAAGCACAGCCTCTCACAAGCACAGCCTCTCACAAGCACAGCAGCATGGATTTTTCTTTAAACGTGTGTTCTTTAAGAAATTAACAGTATATCCACTACACCAAAGGACCATTAACCAGGTGGATGACTTGCACATAACTGTATTAAACATTATGTCCGCTGTCTCATTTTAGTACATGTGCTTTTAGCCAGAGAAATAACCATTAAAAGTGAACATCTTAATTAGAGGACGTGGCCTTTTATTTACGGTTTACGTTTTCATTGGTACTTTAAAGAAGCTGGCTTAACCACTAGGAAAGAAGCTGCTTTTCTTATCCACCAAATTGTTTAATGAATAGGACTAGGTTTCAGTGGAACCACGTCTGTAGTTAAGGGCAACTTCTATTTCAAGCTTTCTATTGAGGTGATGCACCATGCTAGGAGGTTTTGTGAGTCTTTGTTAATACCTTTTCTGTGTACATTTTGATGCAGTATACGTTAATTAACCGGAGAAAATAATATCCTAGTTCATACCTTTTTTAAATAATAAACAGCAATGTAAAATGCCAAAGTATAGCTTGATGACGTCAACACAGTCACACACAAACATGTGTCAGTGTACACAACATGCACGTTAAGAGATATGAATTGTGGGTAATAATTTGCAGAAAGGACTGTGCTACTAATAATTCTACTGTCACATTACCTTCACTGTGAATACATTTCATACTAAATACTTAATCAGAATGAGTACTGTGATCTGTATTCAGCAGTTTTCATCTGGCCAATCATTACAATTTCACTTTAATCTATGTTATTTGAATTGTTTTGGAACTATTGAAATGTTTGCTCTGTAAAGCTCTAATGTAATGATGGAATGATAGGCGCTATATTCATTATTATTATTATTCTAGGTTAACTCATCCTGACAAGAATAGGGCGGACATTTGGTAAATAATTGGAACTGGGGTATTGTGTGGGGCAATGAATTAAAGTTACAGCTATATATTTAGCACCGGGGACCTGAATAATGGTGACAATAAGTTTGTTAATTGCCATTTAAGTTTGTGAAGCCACTATTAGTCAGGCTGCTAACAGACCAGTCTTGGTCTTTCTTTAAACTCTAAACACTTTTTGTCTCCTCCTGCTTATCACTCTACTCTCATATAACCCCTCTTAGATTATTTACTTTCTCCAACACATAAAGCAGGTTTATTATGCTAATAATATTGCTTTAGTCACTTTACTACAGTACAACATCATTACTATCTAAAGTAGGAGGCAAACTTCATATGGTTCTCAGAGCTGGCAGGACTGGCATCTTGCTGTGTTTCAGATGCCTGTCTAGAAGAGCCCTGCGCTAACGGTGGCACCTGCGTTGAGGTGGACGGGAGAACCAAATGCCTCTGTTTGCCCAGCTACGGAGGTGACCTCTGTCAGACAGGTGAGTCGCAGAACCATCTTCAGAAGAATGCCTACCGCACACACTATATTGTTCTGATCTACCAGAAGACTAAGGATAACATCAGGTGCAGATAGATGAAAGAAACACAGAAGAGCCAAAACATGAACCAGACAAAATTAACCTGGCATTTGTCTAGTCTAGTAGGATCCACTTAAAATAATTTAGATGACTGCATGATTACAGATTTAAAGGTGCATAAAACTCAAGGACACAACTTGGCATTGACATTACGTATGCCTGTTCCAGCTCAAATCAACATAATCAGAAAAAGCTCAATTAACCGGATGTTTCTCTAATAATTATTCAATACGTCATGAGAAATGACGTGCGTCTCTTTCTCTCTTCCGACACGTCCCAGACCTCGAGCAGTGTGAGGTTGGCTGGCAGAAGTTCCATGGCAACTGCTACCGGCACTTCACCCAGCGTCTGAGCTGGGAGGTGGCAGAGCAACACTGCCGCATGGTCGGAGGCCACCTGATGTCGATCATGACGCCCGAGGAGCAGGACTTCATTAACAGTATGTTCGGAGTGGCAACAGATAGCCCCCGACCCTCAATGTGCCACCTTTTCTCTTTGTGGCGATGCTACTTCAGTAATGAGGCCCTTGCACGTCTTGATGTACAACGTGTATCATATGTTTGTCGCTCAGGTGTGTTTATGCAATTCAATGAAAACCATAGCTGGAATCTGAAGATAGAAGTGTAGCTACCAAAGTTAGCTGGCTTGCTTGCTAACTCAGCTAACTCTGCTAACTCAGTTTTTATTGTTATTCCATAACCAATTACTTCAGAAAAGTATCCCAGAAATCTGATACACACGAGCCCCAAATCTGATAGCCTACAATTGTATCCAAGTATTTAGATACACAAACCTTGGCAAAGTTGTTGAACTGCAGTGGAAGCAACAGAAATGTGGGCCTAGTGTAGAACGTCTTAGAAAAGCTCTTAAAAACGCACTTAAAAACATAGAAACCTTGAAGATGAAATTGAAAGTCTTTTTTGCTCTGCAGGTAACTATAAGGATTATCAGTGGACGGGACTGAACGACAAGACCGTTGAGGGGGATTTTCAGTGGTCGGATAATAACCCGTTGGTGAGTCCGGACAAATTGGTTAGACAAGAAAATACTGTAGAAACATGCAAAGGCAAATGCAAATGTCCTGGTAGAAATCTCTGGCATCACTCCCATATCAGAGAATTTATTTAAAGACTAAAGGAATTAACAGACATTGTTATAGCTGACAAGGCAGTGCCCTGGATACTGTATATTATCAACCAAAACCCGACGCTAACCTTGCCCTGAACGCTGCTACCTAATTAATTTCATTTGACATTTCAACAATGCTTACTGTTTGTACTCCCCATTGCTTCCTCTTGCTGTACACATGAAGACCTTATTTATTTCATTTGACATTCGCACAATGCTCACTGTTTGTACTCCCCGCGGTCTGTTAAATGACAATGACGTTGGATCAAATCCAAAGTGACACAGATGTTTGCAAGCGGACTAGCTGTTAGCTATTGCAGACTAATTGCAGATTTCCCGTAACGTACTTGGACTAAGGAAATGTTTACCGGTTGTATTTGACATATAAATAGTTGGAATATCCCGAGTGAGCATAGATTTCCCTAAATTTGCAATGCACGCCATTAGTAACTATGGCTAATGACCGGTCCATGTGTCATGCAATGCGTGAAGTCTCCAGCAGAGGGCAGCGTCGCCAACACAACATGGCCACACATAACACATCCACGTCCATGCATACCGTGAAAACGACGACAGCTAACGGACATTTGCCCTCGTCTTCGCAGCTCTACGAGAACTGGTACCGGGGCCAGCCTGACAGTTACTTCCTGTCCGGAGAGGACTGCGTGGTGATGGTATGGCACGATGCCGGGCGCTGGAGCGATGTGCCGTGCAACTACCATCTGGCCTACACCTGTAAGAAAAGCACCTGTGAGTAATGGGTCCGATTGCAGTCACATGTAATGTAGTTACAATTGCAATACATGTAATGTAGTTAGAAAAGTTACGTTACGATCATTGGTTCAAATTGTCTTTGTTTAACTCCTCCCACAGTATCGTGCGGCACGCCCCCTAAGGTTCAGAATGCATCGGTGTTCGGCAAAATTCGCAGGAGATACGAGACGGACATGGTCGTGCGCTACTACTGTGGGCGGGGATTCCAGCAGAGACAAAACCCATTGGTCAGGTGCTTGTCCAGTGGCCAGTGGGAGGAGCCAAAAATCCTCTGCAATCCCAGTAAGAACGGTCGACCAGCTCACCTACATGCCTACCCTAAATCAATATTACATGAACGTTTTTATGAGGGATAAAAGAGTAGATTAACTTTATGGAAAAGCGGGAAAAATAAATATAATAATAAATACATGTAGAACAATCATATATATTGTATCTGTCACTGGTGCTTCTCAAGAATTATGATTTAGAAACCACTGCTTTTGAGTGTGATCTGTTTTTTGGGTGATAACGTTCACAGTATCTTTGCACAGAGTACTTGAGTTTTAAAGGGTAGTTTTTACATCACAGGACATCTGCAGTTTTTTTTTATATCCAGGCCTTACTGTAGACACTATCATGGCATTGCCATCAAGCCTTTCCTCACTCTGGAAAATACAAGATATAGTGGAACTAAAGCAGTGTACACATTTTGCTTACTTTAAGTATCTGAACAACCTGTTGGGTGTCTTGGTTTCATGGCATCTGATGTTCTATTGGAGACCGTGGGGAAAAGCAGAGAATGATACTGAAATAGTAGTGGGATAAAATACAACCAATATGATGCAGCAGCGTTTGTGCACTGGCTTCGACCACTAGACCACACTCGACCACTTTACCTTTAACCTTTGGGCTTTTCTTTCAGCGGCAGGAAGCGCAGAACAGGCCGCAGGACTGACATCAGCAACCACAGGAATCAAGGAGCCTACTAACGAGGAAAGCCAAACGACAAAGCCTCAGTACTGGGACATCAAGTGGAATTTATAAATTCCTTAACATACATTCCAATAAGCAACAGAAGTTTTCCTTCCTAAACTGCTTTCCTCATTCACCATGAATGTGAAACGTGGTCTCTCGAAAGATATATGGCCTCAATCTGTGACACCCAATTTCGTATAGTATGAGACTTTATGTTAGGTTACATTACAATGGCCCACCAAAACGTATAATATTTTACAAACGACCAAAAACTTGTGATGTGTAACAAATGCAACAAAAAAGGTCTCATCAATTATGAATTTACACCAGCCTATTATATGTCATGAATTAATTTTAATGTTACAGTTAATGTTAAGTATCACAGTACTATGGTTGTAGTTAGTGTGATGGTTAGTAAAAAAGCGATAAAGCTTTGAACTTGTAACCATTGGCGTGAAAGTCTGGGTTAATTCTGCCAACATCATGGATCTGTAACCAAACTATTACAGCGCTCACCACTGCCCCCTAGTGGACGGCAATTACTCTGACGTTAATTGCAATGACGTCATTGAACCTCCAAATCAGCTGTTAAAGATGTATGTGTGCAGCTAAGACTAGTTTGGTCTGGGTGCTAAACAGGTGAAAATAATCGGGTGATCATGAAGAGGAAAAGAGTGAAGAGTGAGTAATTTATTCCAACTCTCTTCCCTAAAAACATCTATGTAAATCTGTCGTGTGTTAATTAGGTTTTAAGGGTCTTCTGTAGCCTTAACTATTATCCTTAACTTTTTGCATTGTCTTTAAATTTGAAAAAGGGGTTTAAATAACTATTGCTATTTCGCTGTGGGAACCTTTCACCAGCCACTTCCCATGTGCTCTCTATTACAGACTGGGGTTTGGTTCAGTTTGTAGAATATGTTGGTTCAGATTGTTATTTTTAGAGAAATCGAGACGACCGGAAAATAATTAATGGATTATAGATATGCCTTCAAAATAACTGGATTTTGGATAACAGGTACTCTTTCACCAAAAATGCTCAGAGCTCCAGCATGTAGCACATTGATACCTGCCAGGTGTAGAAAAACCAAATTGCTCAAATCAATCAACATGTTTTATATCTGAACAAAAGTCGAACAATGAATTAAATAGAATTGAATTTTGCTGTGTTTCCATTTCAACTTCCGCTCACCATTGGCCTTTTCAGAATTTTCTCACAAACAGACAGAGCCGGCCCAGCCACTAGGCAAACTTTGCAATTGCAATGGGCCTCGCAGGCCAGCAGAGGGCCCACAAAAAAAATCACATGTTAATAGTAACATTAAATAAATAAATAAATGGTCAAAGGTGCCCTCCAACCAAACTTTGCATAGGGCCCCCAAAGGTCTAGGGCCGGCTCTGCAAACAGACATGGTGCTATTACTTCCTCTCTTATGATACATATTCTTATGTGAATGACATCATTTATAACATTTTTATATCATAAAGAAACAAAAATGGCACCTTTGAGGAATAGGACGTTGTGAGAAAACAACCCCCAAATAAACTCTAGTTACAGAGCAATTCATAAATAAACGTAACTTTTGTATAAAAATCTCACCGTGACTCATTTTTTACAATTTATTTGTGTTTCTATTATATATCAGGATGATATTACGACACACAGGTGTAGTGCTGAAACAAACTGAACACGTCAATAAATGGGTGATACGACTATTATTATCTTTAGTTAGTCACTTATGCAAACAGAAAAATGCATATACCCAACTAGTTTGTAAGATTAGCATATGTACATAAAAACATTGCAGACCACCGGAGGTTTAACTATCAAACTGTAGGTAAAGTCTGTGTGAATTCTACTTTTGGGCTTGATTCGTTTTATTGCCGTTGCACTTTTCTACCACTAGATGGCGTCATTGAAGCGTGTTATAACATGTCAGGCCCAACCAGACTTAAGGGCATTAGAAAACGGCAGAAGCTGACTAGAAATTAATGTTGAAACCGAGGCTAAGTAAAGTCAAATGTATTGATGGTAGTTTAGTGGACAAACTTGTGTTTAACAACAGCTCTTTATTGACTATATTATTATAGTGTCACTTGTGAGTAAACGCACTGTTTTCATAGGGACTGCACAGCAATACCGATCTCGGCTGGAGATATGGAAAATATGTATTTAAATCTGTTCATGTGAAGATTGCGTGTGTGTGTGTGCGTGTGCGTGCGCTAAACCTTATGAATTCTTTATATGAGCTCTCAATGCAAAGAGGGATACTGTTGGAATCCAGATGGCATTTCTCTTTCGACCTAATTAATACAATCTCACTAATGAAAAGGATCAAACAACCGGAGTCACAACTCGGCGGCCATATTTGTTTTTGATGCTCTCTCCGTTAAGCCGAGCCTGAGGGTTAGCTAGCGGTGTGTTCATGTGTGATTGCGGCCTTGGCATCTTCTGCGGAATCCGTCTCGAGGCCACGTTTCCACGTGAACCGGCACGCCGAGGCTTTCCCATGAGCCAAGCCAGGTGCTCGTTTGCATTAATGACTGGACGGTAATGAAGAAAACGTTTAATTACGCCGTACAGCTCTAATTATAAATGCGGGAAAGTGCCGCTAATGGCGATTATGATAATCATCACGCCGCCACAGAATCAAAAAGCATTTTATCGACCTAACCGAAGTTGGCAAAGTTGGCTCCTGCTAATCTGTTCACGTCAGCAACATGGAGAAACAGTGTTATCAGAGAGAGTGTGTGTGTGTGTGTGTGTGTGTGTGTGTGTGTGTGTGTGTGTGTGTGTGTGTGTGTGTGTGTGTGTGTGTGTGTGTGTGTGTGTGTGTGTGTGTGTGTGTGTGTGTGTGTGTGTGTGTGTGTGTGTGTGTGTGTGTGTGTGTGTGTGTGTGTGTGTGTGTGTGTGTGTGTGTGTGTGTGTGTGTGTGTGTGTGTGTGTGTGTGTGTGTGTGTGTGTGTGTGTGTGTGTGTGTGTGTGTGTGTGTGTGTGTGTGTGTGTGTGTGTGTGTGTGTGTGTGTGTGTGTGTGTGTGTGTGTGTGTGTGTGTGTGTGTGTGTGTGTGTGTGTGTGTGTGTGTGTGTGTGTGTGTGTGTGTGTGTGTGTGTGTGTGTGTGTGTGTGTGTGTGTGTGTGTGTGTGTGTGTGTGTGTGTGTGTGTGTGTGTGTGTGTGTGTGTGTGTGTGTGTGTGTGTGTGTGTGTGTGTGTGTGTGTGTGTGTGTGTGTGTGTGTGTGTGTGTGTGTGTGTGTGTGTGTGTGTGTGTGTGTGTGTGTGTGTGTGTGTGTGTGTGTGTGTGTGTGTGTGTGTGTGTGTGTGTGTGTGTGTGTGTGTGTGTGTGTGTGTGTGTGTGTGACAAGGTGTCGTTTAGCTAAAGGTTTTAAACGTGTCCTATTGTCAGCAACTCAGCGGACCTATTCTTGGACCGACGCTGTGACATTCTGTTCTGGACTGTGGTCCGAATAACGATTGAGTCTAGAGGAATATGTACAAACCTGTCTAGATAAATCCCAGCATTCTGGAAAAGCTTGACCGATATTGGGAGTGGACATCTAAAGAGGGGTCACGGTCTTCAGGGGAACCACGGTTCTCAGGCCTTCAAATTGGTCCCAATAGGCTGGACATGAATGGGGAAGGCTGGCCCACTTCCCTTCACCATATTGGGCAACTACACGGCTCCAAATGGGGTTGAATTGTGGGCAGTGACCCCGAGAGCGTGGGGTCAGGCCGAGGTGAAGAGAGGCCAGTGCTTATGAACACTTTATGGAGTTCCTCTTTCTTTACAAAGGACGTGTGGCCCTTAAGCAAAGGGGACCTAGTGCTAATTGAAAACTGGTCAGAAATGTGCCCTCTGCCCCAGGACCAGGCGTGAGGCGTTTGTCAGCGAGTAATGACCAGCCACGCCGGATCCCCGTTAGTAGATGTAGAGAATATGTTGGCGCTGGGAAGACACAGTGTTTACTTGTAAAATGTTTGATTCTCCCGTATGGTTGTGATGTTTTTTGTCTTCTTCTTTCTGTTTTATGTTTATGAGTGTAGTAAATGCAAAAGTCCATGTACTTTTATTTAGAATATTCTGTAGGTTTATCCAAAGACAAATGCTATTCATTTAAAAAAAATTGTGGAGAAAAAAAACTTAAATACATATTGGAAGAACTACAATGCGCGAGGATGGAAAATGTGTCATCTGTAAAAAGTAAAATAGTATTTCCTTGATTGCTCTTATGCGGAAAAGTTGAGACGGAACTGATGGCGTGAGCGCAGAAAAATCTATAGGATTATAACCAATGATCTAATGAGAACAGAATCTGGAGCCATGTTTCTGAATCATGTCCTTTTACATCCGGTGCCACCTAGTATCAGACCGAATGTACAGGGGAAGTTGATTGGCAAGTATGTTATTAACCTGTAATGCAGCATTAAGAGTTGTTTGAAAAAATATGAAATGTACAAAAGTTATTGGTATATCACCAACGCAAATATATTGTGAAGCTAGATATTTCATTGTGTATATTTCTTTACACAGACGTGCATTTTGATTTGCGGTTTGGAAGCTATATAAGTCTACTTTATTTGTAGACTGTTCCTTTAAATGAAGTAGATTTTAAACCGAGTATAGAGTTATGTGAAGTAATTGGGGGGAGCTGCTTGCCTGCTTCATGCTGGGCGTGCGTGATGTCGGACACGATCATTTGACCGCAGCTATAAAGAGCTTGACTTCGGCAGGGGCTTTCTCCCTGGGGATATGACTTGTGCTGGTAATATGATGAGTCCCACAATATGATGGGTTGCCGTCGCTCAATAACTGAATGAAATATCCCTGCGTAGAAATGTTTGGTTTTTCATGTTTCCCCCTTTTCTCTATTTTCCCGACTTTGGCAAAATGTTTTTAAGCATTATATGATGTTCCAAATATGCCACGTTGTCATGACGTTTGACCTTAATGAGGTTGAAGTTTTGTTGTCGGCTTTCATTTATACATATAATATGACCAATGTATATATAATATACAGTGTAGCATTTAAATACATAACATTTCTTTTAATTGCACAGTGCCTCATCCTATAGAAAATCTGTCTCTTCTTTCTTTTCATGAATTTGACAACACAAGAACATCCTAACATGTTACTGAGTTTGACGCCAGATTACAGAGACACAAAAGCATATCCTACATAGGTGGATATTGGCTTTTTTGAAAGCAGGATCGAGTTTATCTACTGTTTAGACAGCTTGCCAATGCCATCATTAGCCTATTGGAATAATTAGGGCAACTTTATGGAAAGTTATGATAAAAAACATACTTGGGTATTTCAATGTCAACAGATAATTAACTTCAAATATCTGAGACAAATATATATGTTTGATGAACAATACATTATGAAAACAATAAACCGATGTCCAAAATTGCCAGGAACTTAGATAACATTTGAATGCTTTCATAACCAAGTGGTAGATGGGAAATTACAAGTCATACATTGTATAATTTCTAAGTAGTCTATCAAATGTAATTTTACAAATTACATTCTGTTGGCCACTTAAAATTGCAGATTGAGATATCTGCCTCGTAGACAGCTGTTAAAATTACTGCCCGTTGCTGGTGTTTAGGATGTAAAATATTGTGATAGCACCTGATGTATTCGGTATACATACGTTTCCAGACCCTTTATTCAGTACTTATATCATCGTGTTCTTCTTATTCTTCTTTAGATACTCTCAAACTGTTTCAGATTGGATGAGGCCCATCTGTGAACTCTAACTCTTAGGTTTCCCTACAGACGTTCAATCACCTGACCATTCACAGAGTGGTCCCGAATCCACTTAAGCGTTTACTGGGCTTTGGGCTCATTGCCGTGCTGAAATATGAATATTTCCCCTCTACACTATCTGTTTTTTGTCAAGTACCTGTGTTTATTTTGTTCCGTTCACACTGACTCGTCCGGCAGCCTCTGACGTTGCAAAGCATCCCCATAACATTATGCTTCCACCACCATAGGATACCATGAGTATTCCCCTGAAGTCTGGACAAGGTTGAACGTAGGACATTTCAAAAGTCATTATCCTGCAGGCCAATTATTTTAAAACATATACACCACATTATCATGCATTATCAGGTTATGTAGCTTAATGAGACAGAGGTTTATACAAAGCTGAAGAAATTTGCACATTTCTTTCCAAATGAAGCAGTCTTCGGGACTGCAGCTTTTGATCAGCTGACCAGCCTATCGCTCCACAGGGAGATTGCACCCGGCCCGTGCACAAGTCATGTGGTTGTCTGGCTCTCACGTCTTCCTATCACAAAGAACGGTTGTGAATGACCGACTAGACTGAGTCATATTAACATTATGTCACCCCCGTGGCTGTCTGGGTGCTTGTCTCATACACACTCTCCCACCATCAATGCCTTCACCTCACAAAGACTAGGTCTAGTCACAGAAGACTATAGATGCCACACAGCCTCAATGAATCAAGAACGACACCCTGAAAAGTTGGAGGAATCGCTCAGCATTTGCCTAGTTGCAAAAATGGCAGTTGGTTACAAAAATAAAAATTGCGCAGCAAACCGCTGTTTGTTTTTTAAACCGCTGTGAAATATGTTTACACTGATTCAACATGTATTATATGTATTTACATGTATGTGAAGCTGGTGTATTACAAAACTCAAAAAATACTTAGCAATAGAATTTAACTTGTGGACGGAGACGGAGCATTTGGCCTCAAGATTTGTCAGATCAATGGGGAGTGTGTGTGAACATGATCTTCAGGTCTCGCCAAAGACGTTCAATCGGGTTCAAGACTTTGACTGGGTCCTCAAGTACATTACATTTTGTCACACCATGAAGGTCAGAGATTGCAGAGATTACTCAGAGTTACTGGAAATGTGCCGGTGGTTCCAGATTTCTTCCATTATACAATGACAGGAGCCACTGTGCTCCATGAAACTTTCAACGCTTTTGCAATTATTCGCAAATCTTTGATCTGTACATAGGGTTCTTCGGTCTTCATGTGTTGGTTTTAGGTGTGATATGCGCTGTGAATTCTGGGTCCCTGTGTGTAAATCAACCTAATCAGGTTCCAGAGATATCTGAGTTCAATTTGGAGTGTCACAGCAGTGGGTCTGAATACGTTTGTACCTGAGAAATTTCCGATTTTAATTTCTAATCAATTAGTAACATCGATAACAAAGTGCTATCGTTTTTTAAAATTAACGTTTCAATTTGATATAAATTAAGCCCGTAACGCGAAACAATTTAGCGATGGTGACAGCTTTAGAATTCATTCTGTATCGCATGGATTCTTTATCAAGTGAAATAGGGGACTTCCTCGCAGTTCTACAAGGCACATTCCACAGCGCCCCTTTTAAACACACCTGAGGTAAGTTGCTGGATCTTCCGCAAAGGTGTCGCCGGAGTTCTCCCCACTTCCGTGCCTCCACTCGGCATTCTAAGCGCGCCGGGTTTCACTGACCTCATTAGCATGTGAAAGGCCCCGTTCGCTGTGAACTTTTTTGCCCTCTGACCCTCCCCTTTATGCCTGACAGACAACGAATGGCTGCGCCGACAACTGAAGGTCCCTCCCCCTGGATTCTCACCCCGCCCCCAACACCTCGGCTCTAGACACCGGCGAGAAGAGTTCCAGACTGCCCGTGTCTTTTCCCAAGCCCTCCCCTCCTCTTGGTCAGGTTGAGTGCTGTACCGTCTGTACGCGCTGCGTGTTTCTTGCCCGCTCACACTATATGACAGATTTGAGTTTCCTGGGTCTGCATTGATGAATTAAGGGTTCCACGACGGGTTTGCTTTACCTGTAACATAAATGCATTGAACATTGCGACTACAAGAGTAGCACTGAAAAGCACACACACACATACTTAAACAAACGATGTGCCATGACACGAGCACAAACGCATTCCCACACTTTCTATCTAACGCCTGCACACACACACACACACACACACACATGCAGCTCTAATACAATACCTCTGTTATAAGTGTTTAGGAACATTTCTGTTCCATACATGAAAACGCAGACGCTCTCCCACAGTCTGACACAGACATCTCTCTCTCTCTCTCCTTTCTTTAGCTGTCTGCTGTCTGGCCCAGTCCTTTCACACGTGTAATGAAGTGCTCAGAACCCTCTAAAGTGCCATGACACACTCATGGCTGATTTCTAGCCATGTTTTGTGAATTTGAACCCCTCCCCAATCTTTGTGGCGTTGTCTTTTTGGCTCCTAAGTCCACCAATCAATCATTTATTCAAGTGATACTTCAGTTAAGTCAATAGACTGCATTTCTGTGGGAAAAAGTGTGCAAGTGGGGTTTGTAGACAGGGGAACATAACTGACAATGCTCTTTTCTTAGGCACTTACTAGATTTAGGTGGATGCTTGATGTGTATTCCAATGCATGGCGTTCATAATGCTCGTGTCGTGTTTTTCTACGGTCCTACTCGTTGTCACGGGTAAATACCGTGAGTGAACACACAAAGACATTGTCTGGGAATGTTGGAGACGCATCCCTGTGTGTGTGTGTGTGTGTGTGTGTCTGTGTGAGTGTGGTCATATGTGTTTGTGTGTGTGTGTGTGGTCATATGTGTTTCTGTGCGTGCGTGTGTGTGTGCGTGGTCATATGTGTTTGTGTGTGTGTCTGTGTGAGTGTGGTCATATGTGTTTGTGTGTGTGTGTGTGGTCATATGTGTTTCTGTGAGTGCGTGTGTGTGTGCGTGGTCATATGTGTTTGTGTGTGTGTGCGCGTGGTCATATGTGTTTCTGTGTGTGTGTGTGTGTGTGTGCGTGCGTGCGTGCGTGTGTGTGTGTGTGTGCGTGTGCGTGCGTGCGTGCGTTAAATGCCGCTGCTAGCTATGACTCTTCCCATTTATCCTCATCTGACCGTTGCTGAGGTCTTCCACTCTGACCTCTAACCCCTGCCAGAACATTCTATGTGCTCTGCACGTGGGAGGTCAGGATATATCAAAGTCGTTGTCAGCATTCATTATGTCTTAGGGTAAAGGTCGACAACCACATCCTGTGACCTTGACCGAACCCGATTGAGAATATTCTCGAGAGACCACTCGTACAACGAAAAGACATGTTCTCAAAAGACGGACGGCCTGCACTCGGATGTGCCGTTAGGTAGGGTCATACTAACTAGTGAGAAGTGCGGATATATGAGCGAGAAACAAGGTCGTCATCCAAGATCACCTTTCTAGGTGGAATATTCCACGTACATCACTTACTGCATCACTCACTTATCAGCGTATTTGCACCAGGGCAATTTTGGGTTGACCAAATTAAACAGTCTTATTTACCACCGAGTGAAGAAAAAACACTCCCTTTGGGGTCTATTTTTATATTTGAAGTGAGTTAAAGCCTCAAAACCCTCTTTATTCACCACCCACTCTCTGTTTTTTCCTGTCACATTGCAAGAATCACAGCAGCACAATTTCAGCAAGTCTTAAAGTAATACGTTATTTGATTGACCTTTTTATCGGCCTACGGGACACTTTTGATACAGGGGACCATGAACATGTGAAGAAGCATAGGATCTTGGAACAATTAGTTAATATACGGATCACGATGTGTGAATGGCTCACCCATTAGTATGTGAATATGTTAAAGGGAGTGCCTCAGGGATCGGTTCTGCGACCATTACTCTTTATTTCTTTGCGTAAGAGTATTTGTTGCAATTTGATGTACCCCATGGAACTTTTATTTATTTGCAGAAGATACTGTGAACTCAAAGCACAAGATAATGCATTACTTACTACACAGTAATGCAATTTTGGGGTTCAGAATTTGTATGCCACTATCTTCGGATTTTAGTAGATTTAACTCTCCTTCACCACACATATTTTAACCCTTTGTAAAAAAAGATGTGGTTAAGTTGGTTAAGTTGTTATTCTGGAAATTAGTCTTGTTTTCTTTCGAAGACAGAAAGAAACTAGTACCTTCAACTTTTATGCCTGTTTTAGATTACGGGAATGAAATGGTCAGTCCTTCCATTCTCTGGACACTGTTTACCATAGTGTTTTAATGTTCATTACTAATTATAGAGCGCTCACTCATCACTGTGTTCCGTACAATAAAGTAGGCTGGCCCTCACCGTCGACACACAGGCACTCTCATTAATACTTTTTCATTTACAAAGCTATTCTTGGTTTGACACCACTCTACCTATGTGAACTTGTTCGCAAACGAGTTTTTAACACTGCTGCTAACGATCACAGGATCTCAATTTACTGGCAGGTCCCACTTAGTGTCATAGAGAGACAGAAAAGCTTTTAGAGTCGCTCTTCCTACTGTGTTGATGGACTTCAATCTGACCTAAAAGGTCAGGAGCTTGTAGCACTGGGTCTGTGTAAAGATAAATTGAGAATATGGGAGGGCCAATGTGGTTGTCATTCCTTTTTTAATTATTCATCTTTTCTTATTTCTATCTCTAGGTGGTTATTTGTGCTGGATGGTATGGTTGCTGTATTTTTGATTTCCTGATGTTGTGTTTATCAAAAAAATCCTAGGCCTGTTTTAGCCAGGACCCTTCTATGAAAAATATTTTTGATATCAATTCATATTTTTTCAGAGTAAAACATAAAATGTTTATAATTCTTATAATTCATAAGTTTGGCCTTTTTGTAAAAGCTCAGCTCGACCGTAAACGTTAGCATGTTCCACTAACGAACGGACCATTAGATCATCACACCACAAGTAATTTAGTTCACTTAATTTATTTGAGCCTAGATCCAGATCAAACAAAAAAAAAATAGCACTGTTGTTCAAAAACCTGCATATTGGAGCTGGGCTAATTAAAGAGACGTGCAACATTTGTCCGTTTTTATCAAATAGGATTTTGGCCAATGACACAGAGCAGGCCATTGGTAACTTGGGACCGGCCAATTACAACCTGCCTAAATTGTAGACCGGGGGATACCCTTAGACCTGAACTTTGTCTCGGTCCCCCAGAGACCCCATCTTTTCCTCTCTTCACCCTGAACCTCCACCCCGCCTCCCCCCAAACCCTCCGCCTCCTTTTGTGGAGCTGTCGACCCTAACTCTCACCATGTCCCGTCTGCTCTTCTCTACACCCCCTTCCTCTCACCATCCCACCTCTCATTCAGTCCCTTGGGACCCCTTTACTAGACAGCCCACAGAAATGTGCATTTTGGTATGGTAATCAGGGCCCTTGGGCGGCATTCCCACGACTTGGCTCCCAGACGCGTCCTTTTGTTTTTTCTCAATCCGAGAGTTCCCCCGAACTTTCTGCCGTCTCGAGATAAGACTAAGTCCTTCAGACTGACTTCGGACGTACCAGTCATGTAAACACTCGGATTATAGCGGTTCTTAGCCTAGCTCTGTTTGAGCTCGTTTGTAATCGGCACGGCAAAGAAATGCTGTCCACCATATAAGGTAGCTTGGTGTACAAACAGCAACACACACTAGCGCATTATTTTGTTAAAATTAGTTTTTATAGTGCAATTGGCAATACGACAGTTAACTTTTGGGGGAATTTTTTACGGGATTGTGTCACTCTGTTAACCCAATGTTTTATGACAGAAAGCAGCTGGTTTATTTTGCCCTAAACCTGTAAACAAGAGCCACTGAAAATTGAGGGATATTTGTCTGTGGTCAACTCGGTCTTCTGCGATTGGTACTTCATTTATCAGCAGTGCATTCACTGCAGGTACTGTGTTGTGGCAGCAGTCAGACGGCTGGTTTATGATAACACTGTTTAATTTTAGCTAATTACTAGCTTAACAAGAGCAGCTCGTTAAGCTTTTGGTGCCAGAAATGCATCCTTGTGTTAGCAGCATCGGTTAGCTTGAGAGATTTCACTTCATCTTGACTTCAATACTGCACGTTTGTCCAGGTGAGGCAAACATCAATCGCCACCATGTGTTTATATATTTAACTAAGGCCTTTGGTGAGCACTTTTACAGCTCAATAGATTGGTGCTTAGCGAGGCCTTGATTTATAAATGGTGGGAAACCGGTTCAGCCGTCAACCCCGACTCTGAGGCGGTTCTGAACCTGTTTCAATTATTTTATTTTTAATCCTTTTCCCAAACTTCATTCCTTACCTTAACCAGTTGGAACAGTAAAACCAAATCCTAAAACTTGACTTTAACAGTCCAAATAAATACTTCAAAGTAATGCTAAAGGTCTATAGGATTGTGCCAGAGATTTGAGTTTTAGTTTCAACGTGTGGACCACATCACTCATATACATTTCCCGCCTTAAAAAAACGTGTGCCACTGGGTCGGGTCACAAGGCCAACCCTCCTTCACATGCAAGCACACCGATCGCACATCGTCGTAGTAAGACAGCGGTCAAATGTCCACGATATTTTCCTAATGGCTCTTCCCCTGAAATCCCTCTGGATGTGCTGAAAATGCAACCGACTCATTGCAGGTTCGTCCACTTCCTCTTTTGTAAATCTCATCTCTGCGCTTCTAGTTTCGAGTTCCTCTGAATTTTAACCCGATTAGCCTGTCAGTGGTTTCCACATCTGACAACGACCCAGCAATCAGGACGACTGACTCGAAAGGTCCGTTGTGGCTATCGTACACGTGTGACATGTTGCGTAACCCTAACCCAACAGGAAGCCGCGGATACAGGCGTCCTGTAGCAGCTGTCCCAATCAGCTAATGTTCAAGCGGCCATGTTGACGAGCCCTGCGTGGCACACAGATGCAGCTTCCGGTTCGTATGTGGTCGTCCACACCGTGCAACCATTGGTCGTTTGTCTCCCTCTGTGTTTCCCGATCTGTATATGCTGGAGAATATATATATATATCGGTCTTATTCGACAAACCTGATAAACTACCGATAAAGATGATGGTGCTTTTCTGAGAATTATTGTTTTTCTCACTGAGAGGTTTTATAGGTATTTATATAAAGTGTTTTGGATTGGTAGTGTTGCTGCCTTAACGTTATACGGAGTGGTGGATGTTAAACAGAAATTACATGACACAATAAACAAAAATGGCAACCCGTTTGTGCTCCTGGGCACGTTCACACTTACCGACAGTAATAATTATGCAAAAACTCCACAGCTCATTTTCGTTTACTTCACATTCCTGAATAATAAATACGGGCGTAGCCTTGACCATTAGATGACTCAAATATATACGTTGACTGAATGGATTTGATTTCGAGATACAAATGTTTTTTGAATGTAAACATTTATTGATTGGGTCGACTCATAACGCATTAGACACAGTCCACGTTACCAAGTATCAGACGGTCACACAGATTCGGGATTCGGGGTGGAATTTCCGGACCATGACACACTTATGCAAACAAGTGCGTAAAAACTGACTTTACCATCAAAACATTGCATTCACCCGTAATATAGTGCATTCTTTCTAGATAATTATTATACCCTTTCTATGTAATACATACGTATATATTTCTATGTCACACTTCTCTTTGAGCAGCCACTCACACTGATAGCACAATTCCTTAGATAACATAACACTGTAACACACTATATACAGTGATTTTTTTAAATAACATATTGCATACTTGCTCGTATAGTGCACTCTTTTGTTTCTAGTGTGGGATAAATACTTCACAATGAAACATGTCTAATAAACATCCTATTGCATAGTTTAAAAAGAAACGTCTAGAAACGTGCAAAAAAGTGCAACGACACAAATGTGATTTTCAAACGCCTGACATAAACCAGACTATGAATTGCAGTTGGTCAAAATGATAGTCAAACATTGCATAGCATTTTCAAATGATAATGTTGTATGAAAACATTTCTATTGATTAATAAACCCATTAAGACCAATTAGAGTAACACATGTTTCTAAATCTCCATGGATACGTATTTTAAACATGTCAAATCCTATTATATTTTATAGTTTTTACATTGTACTTTCATTTCTAAAGGATCACCTACAGCCTACAGTATTTATATAATTTCCTCACATGTAAATCAAAACAATGCATTTGACCCATTATAGCATTATAAAATGTCTTTAGCTAATTTGCATAGATGTAAACATTAATTATTTATCTCAATACAATGCCGAACAAAAGTAATTGTTTTTTCGGCTTCAGCACATTTCTTATATTTTACTGTAATGAATTGTACTTGTCAAATATAATTCTAATTTCCTAATTGCCGATCTGATATGTATGTATTATGTATTACAATAAGATGGTTACAAGATCCATATTACGACATGTGATGGCTGTTTGTGCCTGGATGTCTATAAACATGTTTATAATCCCAGCCCACACACACACACACACACACACACACACACACACACACACACACAGTTGATTAAATCAGCTGGCCCTGTGGAAATCACTGCAGATGTGACAGATCCAGCTGTGTGGGAGTCTTCTTGTGAATACAGTGTACTATTGAAACGTATAACACACACACACACACTCCCAAAAACCCTCATGGAAAAACCCCATAGGGTTGAATGCAAATCCCTTGCCAGTCCGTCCCACGTTCCATCCACCGGTCCGGTGTAATTATCGGGATGTGCTTGTCAACTGGCGTGGTCCGTGTCCTGATCCAGTCCTGTGATCTGGAGCAGCTACAAACACGCCCAATTACGGTAGCCTAATCCATCTCTGCTTTGATTCGTATCCAACGGTTCAGAAGCCAGTTTGTCGAGGTGGAGCTGTGTTTGAGTATCCATCTGTGTCCCATGGCACAACAGCACGCTGCCTCTGGGTACCTGTACCTCACTCCCTCAATGGGAGGTCTTTGAACGTCTGCAAAGTGCTTCCCGGTTTACACATCGGGGCAGGAATATAGTATCCGGGTTGTATCAAGGTCACGACGTCGACGAGGTGGCCGTTGGACTTCCAGCGGCGCTTGGCGGCCGGTCATGACGTAGCCTCTGTGTGATTGGTCTCCTAGGGGGAGGAGAAAAGAGAGGAGGGTGAAAACGTGCTAGCGGCTAACGGGCTAGCGGCTAACGGGCTAGCGGCTAACGGGCTAGCGGCTAACGGGCTAGCGGCTAACGGGCTAGCGGCTAACGGGCTAGCGGCTAACGGGCTAGCTAACAGTAGTTTGAAGCCGGGTGAATTCAGGTTACAATGGGATTAAATAGTAGCACTTTTTCGTCAACCTCCTCCGAGGGAGTGGTTCTGGTTCTGCTTAGCCTAGCCTTATTAAAATGGATTATCCGTCACAATTATGTCACACATGTACCCAGACCATTCTAGCCTAAGACATACTGGTCTAGGGCCTGGAGAACAGAGGGTCCGTTTAGAATTGTCCTGGGCTACATTTCCACCAAACGTGCCAATTTGGGTCATGTGGCGAGACCCAAAACGCCAAGGTGACCGGGATATATTGCGAGCGTAAATCTCCACGAGACCCAAGCCGATATTACATAGAGCTATATTACTTTCGGAGGTGGTGTGAACCTCCAAGGACTTGGAGGATAACGATGGATATGCGGTGTGTGTGTGTGTGTCTGTGTCTGTGTGTCTGTGTGTCTGTGTGTCTGTGTGTCTGTGTGTGTGTCGTGTCTTCACATTAAATAGGTCAGTTTACAGAAACGCAATCAGAACACACGTTTCAGTTCAGCAGCCATTTACGCCGGGATACCGACGAAACACACAAGCGCATCTTTAGCTGTACACTCCAACGCATCACACACACCACACAGACACACACACGCGCATACACACACACCACACAGAAACACACACGCACACAGACACACACACACACACACACACAGACAAGGCTAGACAGGTCTGCAATATGCCACGGCCCCCCAACGAGACGCACATGTCTAGTAGCTACAGTCCAGACACAAGCTGCCAACCTCTCCGCCCCGACTTAATAGAACCAAACCCAGTCGCCACCCCCACAACCCCACCAACCCTCCATCCACTCCCAACCCAGTCTCGGTCTCCATTGGCCCCCGCCGCCGTCATTGTCTAAGCCCCTGAGTGGTTTCCCACGCTTTATTTGTCTCTGTCCTGTTTGTGGCTGGCAGGGGGCCCCTGATGAGGTCACCTTGGCAACCCATGCCGGTATGCCCCTGATTGGAGTACGGCGGAGAGCTAATTATTCGGGGCGCATACACTTTCGATAAACAATAACGCAGAACGTAGGGATCGCCAAAGCCGACTGAACGTGCGAGGGACAGCGTATCGTTAAAGGGGCGACCTGATTCCCCGCTCACATCGCCAGGCAAATGCTAACCAAATACATCGATTGTATTTATACACTAAAAACTACAGATCAAAATAAAACCCCCCGCCGAAACTGCGTTCTTGGGATTCTCTCTTATTTCCCCTCAATTTCATCTCCGTTGTTATTTGACATTACGAGGGAGATAACCTCTGCATTCGGGCCACGTGGGCGAGTTTGTCTCTGCTGAACTCGACGGCCAACTTGACGGCGAGGGAAAACTCTGCCTCCCACTTCAGTTCCTCGACCAGGGATCCATGCGACGAAGACGGGCCGAGGAAGCGGCTCTGCAAGAGCACCGTGTTAATCTGAGGCTTCTAAAGACTCCTAGTGCAAACAAAGGTAGCAGGGGGGCTGGTAGTTCCGGAGGGGGGTTGCCACGACAATGAGCGCCATTGTTTACCAGGCTCCCCTTTCCATTAATCAGGGCGAGCCGACTCTAATTGGCGTTTTGGCTAAGCCGGTCTCTAGACCCCTCTCCCTCCAGTGGCCTAAATAATGGCGTTACGCCACAAGTGCCGCCGGACCGGCGGAGGACAAAGCATCGCTTGTCTGCCGCACCGGGCAAAGCCGTACCCCCCCCCAAAATAAACCTCACACGGAAACACAAAGAGAGCCTCTCACTATTGAGATCTCACTGTCGCTGGCTTCCCCGCCTTTCTCCTTCATTCACTCTCGCCCTCTCTCTCTCTCTCTCACTTCCCTCTTCCTCTCACCTCTCGTCCGCTCTCTCTCTCCTTCCTCTCGCCCTCTCCCCGTTTTTTCTCTCCCCTCTCGTGTTCGCAGGGCTCCCTCCTCCCCCCCGTCTCTTTTCGTCAGCTCTGATTCTCTTCTTGCAAGTTGGTCTCTTGAGTTCGTGCAGACGTGTGGAGTGATCAACACAGCCTGACGTGTTAATTGTCCTACTATGTATTGCTATATATCTCATTAGTCTGTGACTTCCTATTCTAGATATGTCAGCCGCTGCATCTACCTTTAGTCTGTTTCCTGTCATACATTGTAGTTCCTCTACTGACAAAATTTCAGACCAAATTCTTGACATTATTGGCTACCGTAGCAGTCCAAAGTGTGGACACCGGTGCCCTATTAATTTGAATAGGCTTGTGTGTTGACACTTTCGACTGTTACTCTACAGTCGTTGCTTCGCTGTTCCTCCTGAAAGGTTTTTGTTCCAAAATGTACAAAAAACTCAAACCAAGGATTTAATTTATATATTCCAGCAGTCGGATCAACTGTAAAGGGATAAATTGTTTATCGGTAATCTCTGTTCGGTTATGGGATATTTGTGAAATTATCTGTCTTAATTCAGGGCACGTTTTCCAGGATTGTGATGTATTATTCTGTGTGCGTGTGTGTGTGTGTGTGTGTGTGAGTGTGTGTATACACGCGTGCGCAAGACCGTCCTTATCTACGTGCTCTACGAACATCAAGCGCATACGTGCCCGATATGCAAATCGCCCCGCGCTGTCACTTCATTAATATGCACGCGTAATTAAAATATTGAATCCGCGTCGCCCGGACTCGGTCAGGTAAAATGAATCCCTCTGCACGGGGCTGATCGGGCGCCATTTAATGTCTTATCGTATCGCACGAGGACAACGAGGACCACAGCTGCTCCTCAGAACGCCCGGCTTAAAAGACATAAAGCGACTGGCTTCGTGATTAACTCAAATCGCATCCCCTCTCCCCCCGCCCCGCGCGTCTCTCGGCGCGATCTACGCAATTAACACACTGCCCGTAATTAACGCCGTCTCGAGGCAGCCAGGAAGGCAGAGGGGGGACTTGGGAGGGGTGGCATTGTGCGGGGCGCTGGGAAACGGGGCGCTAATACAACACTACCTATGTTAATTTTCTGTTGCTGCCATTTTGTGCCAGTCCAAGTCCCGTTCTAAGATGGTGGCAGCAGAGAAGTGTCCAACCAGAAGACGGGGCCGAACTAGGACGGACGGAGCGAAGGTATCGGAGGTAGAGAACATATCGCTCGCGTTCAGTCAGAGCATTACAAAATGGCTACCAGGATGTGGAGACGGGGAGAGAGAGAGACAGTGATGACTGTTAGATCAACTGTCCGCCGGGACGAAGTACGCCTTTATGTCTGGCTCAGGTTCACACAAATGAACGTACACGGACGGACCGACGTACATACTGACACACACCACGTTTGTTCGAAGACGCACAAACATTCATACTGACACACATCGCGTGTGTGTTTGAGGACGCACAAACATTCATACTGACACACACCGCGTGTGTTTGAGGACGCACAAACATTCATACTGACACACACCACGTGTGTTTGAGGACGCACAAACATTCATACTGACACACACCGCGTGTGTTTGAGGACGCACAAACATTCATACTGACACACACCGCGTGTGTTTGAGGACGCACAAACATTCATACTGACACACACCGCGTGTGTTTGAGGACGCACAAACATTCATACTGACACACACCGCGTGTGTTTGAGCACGCACAAACATTCATATTGACACACACCACGTGTGTTTGAGGACGCACAAACATTCATACTGACACACACCGCGTGTGTTTGAGGACGCACAAACATTCATATTGACACACACCGCGTGTGTTTGAGCACGCACAAACATTCATACTGACACACACCGCGTGTGTTTGAGCACGCACAAACATTCATACTGACACACACCGCGTGTGTTTGAGGACGCACAAACATTCATACTGACACACACCGCGTGTGTTTGAGGACGCACAAACATTCATACTGACACACACCGCGTGTGTTTGAGGACGCACAAACATTCATACTGACACACACCGCGTGTGTTTGAGGACGCACAAACATTCATATTGACACACACCACGTGTGTTTGAGGACGCACAAACATTCATACTGACACACACCGCGTGTGTTTGAGGACGCACAAACATTCATACTGACACACACCGCGTGTGTTTGAGGACGCACAAACATTCATACTGACACACACCGCGTGTGTTTGAGGACGCACAAACATTCATACTGACACACACCGCGTGTGTTTGAGGACGCACAAACATTCATATTGACACACACCACGTGTGTTTGAGGACGCACAAACATTCATACTGACACACACCGCGTGTGTTTGAGGACGCACAAACATTCATACTGACACACACCGCGTGTGTTTGAGGACGCACAAACATTCATACTGACACACACCGCGTGTGTTTGAGGACGCACAAACATTCATACTGACACACACCGCGTGTGTTTGAGGACGCACAAACATTCATACTGACACACACCGCGTGTGTTTCAGAAACATGGGAAGGAGATCAATGGACACAAACACAGAAGTGAATATTTGATACACATGAGTGAACAACCAGATGATGTGACTATATTTGTTAAACTCAGCACACTATATCTATACACATGTGTGCACCCACACACACACACACACACACACACACACACACACACACACACACACACACACTCTTGCAGACACACAGACACCCTCACACGCACTCTTGCAGACACACAGACACACACACACACACACACACACACACACACACACACACACTCTTGCAGACACACACACACCCTCACACGCACTCTTGCAGACACACAGACACACACACACACACACACACACACACACACACACACACACTCTTGCAGACACACACACACCCTCACACGCACTCTTGCAGACACACAGACACACACACACACACACACACACACACACACACACACACACACTCTTGCAGACACACACACACCCTCACACGCACTCTTGCAGACACACAGACACACACACACAGCCAACATGCCCGTTCTCATGGTCTGCCCCTGAGCATGCAAATGACATTCATTATGCAAATGCATGCAAATCAGAGCCAACCATCTGAGAATACAGGCTGGGAAAAAAGGGATAAGAACAAGATGAAGTGAGAGAGAGATTGCGAAAAGCGAAACGTGGGGGGGATCCTTTTTTTACTGAGGGAGGCAGTAAAGAAAGGGAAAGTACGGTGGCCCAGAATAGAGCTAAAAGATGCGTCGCCGGTGACAGAAAATCCCTATCACAGATTCACTTTGAAGCTGTCTTTATTTACATGCAGTGTTTCAAAAAGACGATCAAATTGAAATGTGTTAGGGAAGTTAAAACAATCAATTTAAACCAAACACAATGCACCTTCATAACACACACACACACCCAGCTAAGTGGACAGTTCATTTTGCACTCGTCCGTCGTGTCTAGCTACGGCTAACGGCGGTGACGGTGAACAACCCTCAAGTCAGCCGTGTTTTACCCGCGAATGTAACCAACCGAGTGGTTTGAACTCAATGCTGATTGGCTTAAAGCCATGGTACACGTGACTGTATGTCGCGAACGATAAATGTTTGCACTGGGACCCACTTTATCGTAGCAATAAGGAACCCCAAGGGCTTGTGGCCTCTATACCGTTGCCAACGGATGCACTGTGTGTTTTTAGCCATATGGCATATTGGGCATAGGCCACACCCCCTTCAGCCTTGTGTGGTTCAAATCCTGAAAGCTGATTGGCTGAAAGTAGTAGTATCTGAGAGTTATCATCACTTGTCATTGGTTCCATTTGCCTTGGTAATTAGCTAACGCTAGCAATGGGCATCTCTGGGTTGTGTCATATTGCCAGTATACCATCTTAAGTACTGAATCCAGACACTTATAGATGTGCTATTAGAAGAACCGCCCATATCTATGACATATTAGCCGTTAACCACTCCCCCTCGTCCCCCTCACCTAGTTTACAGGTGACCTGAGCATAGCTGTGGAAGCCCTGTCATATTTAAGTCCTTAGATACCACTGACTTTCGAGGACTACTTTAATTTCCTAAAAGCAATCGTTACTCATGGGTACCACTTTCGAAACATCTGCATGGGAACGATCCGAAAGCTCTGGCGTATATTTTCGGATCCAAACCACCATCCAAACAAAATGCAATTAACCAAAATTGACCAATCAGCAAATGAACAAAAAGGGCCACCAACAGCAGGACAGACGAATACGGTGTCCGAGACGATGACTAATTGGCAGGCGCTGAATGTTATTCTCCTCGGAGCGAAACTGTAAGCTGCTTCATTTTTTGCTGACACATAAAAGATGTTTTAGTAAACAAGGACATGGTTGCTAGGAGGAAAGACAAGCTGGGATTCAAGTAGACCGGGGGGAGGATGCTTTCATGCTGTGGGCGTCTGGTCTGTGCCTGATTTGCGGCTAAGTGCTACCACTTGCCACTTGAGGTGAAACTTGCAATAGGACCCAAGTCCTCAGCTTGGAAAGTACTGCATGTAAAATCAGTAGCGGTCCTGGAGGCCGTGAACATATTGACGGAGGTTGTGATTAAGATGTTGTGTTATAATGGACGTGTACACCTCGCTCTGTGTTAATATCACATGCTAATCACATGATGGTATAGATGCAGGAATCGATTCAGACATATCGGTCTGTGAGAGAGGTTGGCCCTGTCTGGCAAATGGATGAAGAAGCACGATCTGCCAGAGGTCCGTCTCTGGGTCCGTCTCTGGGTCCGTCTCTGGGTCCGTCTCTGGGTCCGTCTCTGGGTCCGTCTCCGGGTCCGTCTCCGGGTCCGTCTCCGGGTCCGTCTCCGGGTCCGTCTCCGGGTCCGTCTCCGGGTCCGTCTCCGGGTCCGTCTCCGGGTCCGTCTCTGGGTCCGTCTCTGGGTCCGTCTCTGGGTCTGTCTCTGGGTCTGGTTCTGGGTCTGTCCCAGTGGACGAGACGGCTACTTCCTTACCTCCCTAGCTTGTTCTCTTTGTGTTTACAATACTACCAGGACCACAATCGTAACTCATACTCATAGACTTCTTCTTTGCTATTACTCCAGGAAGCACTTTATAATATGTTCCCGAAAGGACACATATTTGAAGTCAAACCGTAATCAAAATGTTCACATTTTACCAATTAAACACTCAACAAAAGAATCATCCCAGTAGAAACTCAAAACGGTATAAGAATAGCACCTAGTCCTTCTTAACCCTTGGGTCTGACATCATACCGTACCTTTAGTCTGGAGACTAACAGACACCGGCCATCCTCTCGTGCCTGTGAACATGACAGGACGGACCCTTGCAGGAGTGTAATGGGATTCTTGTTACTTTCGGTTATCTAGCTTTATGAAGAATGTACAGCACTCATACAGCTAGATAACCAAAGATAACAGCCAACCCCTCAGGGCCCCCCAGCCCCTCCCCCCTCAGCGAGGACTATCAGTCAGGTTGAACAAACACCTGTTGAATAAAATAATGCACTCTTATTATAATATAGTATTGAATTCACACTGCAGTCGATGACGATATGGAACCACACACCATGTGCTCAATCTGCTTTATGAACAATAAGTTATTTACTCCCCATGTATTTATCTTTTCATTAACTAACAATATTTCTTTACAATGTGAATAATCGTGTTGCCAAGACTGTAATTCCTAGTGTAATCGACTATCGTCCGAAAGTAGACAACGAGCTTATACTCTGGCGGCCAGAAATATCCTAAATGTACGGCAACATTAGTAAAGCAATTAAATCATTAAGAGATCCATTACGCATTATAAAGGCTTAGGCCTCATCAGCTATCACGTCCTGATTGGATTACGTTAGGGACCAGGTTAACTTGACCTGGCCTGAGTACCCAACCTGCATGTCACAATAGGAGCTATATGCTTATTTGCTTCGCATAATTGACTTCTGACACCTAATAGTATGCAATAACAAATAACAAATAGTATGCAAATATAATAGTGATGCTATAATTATATCAGTATGGTGTTATTAATCACCACAGTGTTTGGGTGAACAATAAGGCAAAGGTATGTATTGGCTTTTACTACTTAGTTGTTCAAATCGATGGATATCAATAGGAACACACACACACACACACACACACACATATATATATATACCTATACCTATACTGTACACTTATATTCACCTGTTTTTGCTATGGACAAATTTAACAAAGAACATAATGTTTGCTTGAGGTTTTATCTATGCGTCCTTAACTTTGAGTATAAGGCTGAGATTGACTAGTTTGATCGATTAACCAAGCTAAGTGCTGTTCTGATTGGTCAAACCAACACCCAATAGCGGAGACGGATCAGAATTTGCATGCCTTTGTTAAAAGAGCATAACTGTGTGAGAAGGGTGACCGGATGACGTCAGCAAACTCTCTGCTTTTCCATTAGAGTCCGCAGTAAAGTGTGACGTCTCATCTGGCTGAGATGAGCAGCACACCATAACGCACACACGCACACACGCACGCACGCATCATAATCATGCGCACGGTCATGTCATTTACAATATATTTAAATACATTTTTTAACCCTAAATATAGGCTACAAAATAGTAAAAACGGTGGACTTAAAAGCGATGCAAAGGGTCGGCTAACTAAATACATATGAATTCAAATACATATACACATCTATTTTGCTTTATATCCTGGATTTTGAGTTTCAATATCGTTTTGCGTGATCATAAGAGGCCGCATGTGGTTGTATTTGTAATGTCTTAAAAAAAACACTAATCTACACTTTCCTTAAAAAAATGACCCAATCGGAATTTTGGTGATTCGTTATATATATTCATTTTTTTGCTAGAACCAATTTGAAGTCTGCATCGAAGCAAAAAATACTTTATGCATTAAATAGATATATATTTTAAACAGACAACAACGAATATAATATTATTTCTTTATATAAATGGCAATACCGAGACATTTCATATTTATATTGAGCATATGCCTATATACATATAATTAATGCATTCATAAGATATATTTTGTATATTTATTACAGAACTTTTGTTTCTCCCGTTTATAGTGAACTGAGTAGCAGCTAAGATTGAATATATAGCTTCCAGATTTACTTCACTTTATTAAATTGAAATATCTTTTTAGAATTTGTAGCATAATACAAAGTACACTGGGCTTAATTTATCAATCATTTTTTATTTAAATTCGATATTCTCCCACATCCGGGATTCCACATTAATATGCAATCGAATATGTGGCATCATAATCAGCCTACGTAATTTTAGTATGACGTATGTGAATTCATTCAGTTAATATCAAACCAAAACGGATACATTATTATTTTATTATACATGTATTTATGTCGCATACGTCAACAATGCAGAGCTTTTTTTCAAAACATTTGTTTTGAGATAACAAATTTAGACTTTAGACCTTTAATGTGTAGATATATTATTCACAGAAATTGACATTGCATTGCCTGCAGAACCAGTTAAAAAGCTTAACGTATTTTAGAAGAGTTAAAACACACTTTACAATGAGTTTATTTTAATATTTCATTATATTAATCTGATAAAATTTAGTATGATTTTTATTATGTTTGATGGACGACTATTACACTAAAAAATACCTCAAATAAACATTATTTTATTGATGTTGGGCTATTTAGAGCAAACTATTATATTAATGACGATTCAAATGCTGAAAATACATTTTCTATTAAACTGTAGGCTAAACATGTTAAGTCTACTGATGTGTACGTGTACCTCCTCTTTTAGAAGTGGAAGAAAATATTGCAAGCAACCTTTCAATCATTGGGCAAAAAAATCGAATGTCAAGATCGTGATTAATATAATTGAAAGGGTTGATTGGTGTGGCTCATTAAACGATTATTTTCCTTTTTTTAACATTATGCATTATGAGAACTATCATCGAGGCACCTCATCTGTCACAATATATCAAGAACTTACCAGAAGCTCTTACTCAAAGCCTTTATTTTACAGTTTTCAATATAATGTATCTACAATAAGGTGTGATGCCTTGATGTACAAGTTGAGTGAAACATTCATTGTTACATTCGTCACATGGTATCTTCAATAGTTGCCTAACAATAGAATGAACACAATTAATGAGTACCACACAGCACGTCTCTGATTGGTGGAATTCGATATTCGTTTGGAACGAGATTGTTCGGCGTGCGAGTACACGCGTGCGTGAATCGCTGTGTCTTTAAGGAAGGGGATGCATTCTGTAAGACAGAAAGCCACCTGTTTTACCTTAAGATCATATGCTTGCACACACACACACACACACACACACAAAACATTTACCTGGACAATGTTGCTTGTTCCTTCTTTTATTGTGGTGCAAGAGCTGAAACTGAAGGGATAAAATGTTAGTGGCAAAAAATGAAAAAGAACAATATCCAAGCTGTTAATACAGATTACACATTCAGATGCAGAGGTACTTTAACGACCTCAAAATACATTTTATTGAGCCACTGATCACTACGGATGTCCGTTTGTGATGGAAAGCCACGGGAATTAAACGCACTGCAGTATGATGCATTTGCTGTGGGAGTGAAAGCATTATCCGAAACGTGTGTCTGTGTCTGTGTCTGTGTCTGTGTCTGTGTCTGTGTGTCTGTGTGTGTGTGTGTGTGTGTGTGTGTGTGTGTGTGTGTGTGTCTGTGTGTGTGTCTGTGTGTGTGTGTGTGTGTGTGTGTGTGTGTGTGTGTGTGTGTGTGTGTGTGTGTGTCTGTGTGTGTCTGTGTGTGTGTGTCTGTGTGTGTCTGTGTGTGTGTATCTGTGTGTGGCTGTGTGTGTGTGTGTCTGTGAATCTGTCTGTGGATCTGTCTGTGAATCTGTCTGTGTCTGTCTGTGTCTGTCTGTGTCTGTCTGTGTCTGTCTGTGTCTGTCTGTGTCTGTCTGTGTCTGTCTGTGTCTGTCTGTGTCTGTCTGTGTGTGCGTGCGCGTGTGTGTGCGCGTGTGCGTGTAGTGAGAGATCACCTGGTTTTTGTGTCATATTCAATTCAAACAGTCGAACTAATTGTAAATGACAAGGCCTCAAATAAACACTGACACGGTGAGTCCAAACCGGTGGGTGAATGTAACACGCCATTATAATGCAGTGTGTTACCCGGGATCAGTGACACGTACATGCATATATCCTCCATGCGTTGTGTTTCATTAGCATTATCTATGAATATTCATATTAGCATTATCTATGAATATTCATATTACAGCAGAATTAATGCAGCCTATTTTAGGAGCATGTTACTTGGTAACATGAACTGGTCAAACCCAATGTTATGCAGAACGGAATTAATCAGTATAAATAATAACAGAAATAATAATAATAATACAAAAAATATATATATTATATAATAGTTAATGGTAATGTTATTTAAAAATTGTAAGTCAGTCTGGGAAACCAAGGCCTATAGCTCGGAGGAAAACAATATACGTCACGTTTTAATGAACCTATCCTGATCCACAATCCTAAATGGTTTTCAAATCCAACCACTTTCAGATCAGGTGTTGGCACAAAATCTCACAAGGAAAATAGTGCAAAAATTGCACTAATGGCCACGGAAACATCCCGAACTTCGACGTCCATTCGTACGCCATGCGTTCGCCTCAATAAGCCAAACGTGCACGTTGGGTGCTCGAGTTCACCCATTGCTCCCTATAAAAGGTTACTCATGACGTCACACGATAATCATAAGCACTTAGTTCTGTAATCCCAGCCTGCTCCAGCCCATGTGTTGTGCTCGCGCGCATGCTGCTTGGGTTCATGCAATCATATCACATCATCTGTTCTTTTTGCATGCGTTTTTTACTCTTATATCCCTTTCATTCGTGTTCGACCAATCTTTTAACAGTCCAAATATAATCATATAGGCATTTTTGGGGCTTGCTTGTGCAGTCATGCTCGATTTGAATAGGTGGAAACAGGCCTGCCTGCTGCAGACAGAAGTTGCATAATATACAGTAAGCTAGTGACACAGCCAGACGAGGCCAGATCATTTATAATTAATACTTACAGGTCACTTTGCCACCAGTCACATGTGTGTGTTTATTGTGCAATCTAGATCTACTCAATATATATTTTTGTTTTTATAATAATTAGTTATAGTCCATAATAACCATGTTACAAACACTGCATGTGTAGACAACACATCATGGTGTGATTTGAACGCTCTAATGGAACTTTGTTATGCTCGACATTGGACTTTGTAAACGTTTTCCCAAAAGCATCAAATAAATCTCCAATATCAGACACTAAAAACACACTGGCATTAAGTTTTATATCTCGATAGATTTCTAAGGTATATAGGAGACATGCATGCGGGTACAATCTCAAACCACACCTGCAAAACGTGTAAAGTAAAAAGAAAAGAGTGAGAGCCATATGTCCAAAGCCAGCATGACCTTCCAACTCATTAGATCAAGACAAACTTTGCCTAAATGGCTTGATCCCAAAAACCATTAACCATGCATGCTCTCACACTGGCTACTCCTACACAAGTTCACCATGCCATTACAGATGTATAACGCGCGTTGGGGTACTTATTCAGTCACTCTCTTATATTCCAGTTGGCCTTTGCATGCAATGTCAATTGTGGTGGCGCAGTGTTGCCTACAGTAGGCCTACAAGCATTCCACGAGAGGAGACTATCTGATTCATGCACATGCGTTGTGCATTGACCAATATTTTAAATCGTTATGGTTCCCTTTTAATTGCACTTGCATACATCAGCCCTCTGCTTACAGAAGCTCTGTGCCTTTTGCCAAACATCAAGCATCGATCTAGTTCATTGCTTTGCCTATGCAGAACAGTCACCGCATATATGCATTAAGCCAATGCGCTGGCAATCTCAGCCAGGAATGGGTCTGAAAACGAAATGCATTCCATAATGTTCGACTCTTACCCTCAGGAGACCCGGGTGGATCATGTGTGGTGCATGGACACGCGCCTCTCAAGACCGCCGGGGTGGAGCGAAGCACCAAATCAGCACCTTCAGACGAGCTGCGTGTTCTGGAGCTTCGAAGCCACGCACGGTTGATGGTGACGTCGCCTGGCACCGTCCATTCGTTTCAAATCAACCGGGTCCCCATGCATGTCTCTTCCAGGGCTACCGTGGTATAGAGATATTTCCCAGAGACAGCCCCGCGTCCTCCCCCGTGGAAAAGGCAGAGTTGGGACTGTCCGTTCGTTTCGCCTCCGACACGTCCAGTTTCGAAAATGGTTATGGTGTGATTTCCGTGTGTGTCCGGAATCATATACAGCATGCAGGCGTCATGGACCACCCCTTTGTGACTCTGCGGTAGGATCGTTTCCCCACCCTCTAAAATGAACATGCCGTGTCCGTGGAGTGACAGTGTGGACCAGCTCGTGAGCTCAAACCCCACCCAGCCAAACACACACACATACACACACACACACACACACGCCCTCACTTCTCTTTTACACACACACACACACACACACACACACACACACACACACACACACACACACACACACACACACACACACACGACCACACACGCCCTCACTTCTCTTTTGCGCACACACACACGACGCACACCCTCACTTCCCTTTTGCACACACACACACACACACACACACACACACACACACAGACACACAGACACACACACAGACACACACACACACACACACACACACACGCCCTCACTTCTCTTTTACACACACACACAGACACACAGACACACACACACACACACACACACACACACACATGGCTATAGGCCTATTTCTTTTGGCTTATACACCCAAGTTGTAACTAACTCACGTGCATATTACTTGTGCTTATGATGGGCATAAAGTTTAACCAAATAGTTGGGTCAATGTTATATTGGGGTATGTTCAGGTTGACATTATTATTATACATAAGATATTGAGCTGGTTAAAGAAATCTGTATAAATATATTGCGTTGATATGATGAAGGATAAATGTATATATTGTATAATTGACCACTGGTTGTATTTAACACATCCACCAATAGCACATATTGTTCGTCAAGTATATAAGTATGGTTGGACTGGGTACACATGTCAGTCCAAGTTCAGACGTCCAAGAATGTGAGTTTGTGGGAGGCAGTCTGCTGGCTGGCTGCATGATTATCATGGTAATCACGCATGGTTGGGGCTTAGAAATCCCTTTGAATATTTGTTCAATGGGGGTCGAGTCACTGTAGCTACTCGGTAACCCCTTAAATAAATGAAAAAAGGATGTTCTTGTCCTCAAACATTTCTTTTTATGTTTTCCTGGAACCCTCCTTATGGCCACTGTTTCATGTTCGGCCTAAACCTCCCTCTCTCTCTCTACCTAACTCTTACTCTCACTCTCCCTCTCTCTTTCTCCTCTATCACTCTTACTCTCCCTCTCTCTTTCTCCTCTATCACTCTCTCTCACTCTCCCTCTCTCTTTCTCCTCTCTCCCTCTCTCTCACTCTCACTCTTTCTCCCTCTATCAGAGTCTCTCTCTACCCCTCTCTCTCTCTCCCTCTCCCTTTCTCCTCTCTCACTCTCCCTCTCTCTTTCTCTCTCCCTCTCTCTCTCTCACACACTCTCTCTCACACTCTCTCTCCTTCCCTCTCTCTCTCTCTCCCTCTCCCCCCCTCCCTCTCTCTCTCTCCCTCTTTCTCTCTCTCTCGGCTCAAATGGCCAACGGATGCACCGGACTAATTTTGGAAGCTGTGGCGAGTTAATGGGCTGTATGGCTGAAACACAATGGCCCGGGTACCTCCAACCAATGCATGCATGGGAACCGAGATCCATCGCATTTAACAAGGGACTTACAGAATCGTGATGAGATGACTCAAGTTCATTATATGATTCCCTCCCTCCGCAAAGTTACACACACGCATGCATTACACACACACACACACACACACACACACACACACACACACACACACACACACACACACACATGGCCACACACACACGCACAGGCGCAGGGACACACGTTGCCAAGATACGCCGCGTCAGAAGTATACTTGCAGGTCGTATGGCCTGCATGCATCCCGATCTCAGGCCCGTTCTCAGACCCGTTCGACAGCAGCATGATGCCGCATGCAATATCAGTCCATTGTTTTACCGTCGGGCGGGTACCAGACGAGACCAACGCGTTGAGGAGCGTGAGAAAATTATGCAAAAGTGCGGGCCTAGACAACAAAGGGCAACTACGCATGCGCAATGCAATGGAAGCAGAACCCTATTATACCAAGACTGACTATAGGAACACGAATTAAATCACCTAATCATAAAATCAAAACGAATAATAAGTAAGTTTAAAAGCAGAAGTCGACTGTACAGCTTATGTTTGTAAAAGTCTTTAGTCGTATACTGTTATTACAATTTATGTTTTAATAACGACTTACAATATATACTGAGATACTGATATATATATATATATATATAGGCATACGTATAGGCCTACATTTAGAGTGTAAACGGATGTAAATCCATAGTAATTTCATATTAATGCGGGGAAATCTTTATTATAACGAAAGGACCAGGATGCTCGACAGATATATTGTTGGTAAGACAATTCCCTGGCAGTCTCTCACGCCGCCCACCCGTCTCTAGTCTGGGTTGGTTACATCCCCAATATTCAAATGAAGGGTCTGTGATTTGAATGATAGGGCGAATGGTTAAGAATGTCAAGGACAACATACAACTGTGGATGTTTAAGAATGCAATGGTCTATGGCCATCTAATGGATAGCAGTCCATATCCAAACACGCAGTATAGTCCAGTAATGCATTTATATCCTGAGGCTTTATGATATATGATCTGAACATCTGAACCATGCAGACGTTTTGGAATTATAATTTGCCCGAACGTGTTTGTCTCTGCAACTGCATGCATCCTATAACAAACCTGAGTTGACGCACATTGGATAATGCCGAGTTGTGTGTGTGTGTGTGTGTGTGTGTTTGTGTGTGTGTTTGCCCGAGCCCTGTGACCCATACCAGGCAGATGTTGTCCGTGCTACTGCTACCTTGTCAAGAACAGGAATATGTGGTGCTGAAATGGACAGCTCCCCTGGTGCCGGTATCTGCCCAGCGAAGTGCCACCCAAAGTGACAGCTTTACAGGTATATGGATCTGTCAAAAGCTGTGCGTTGTTGAAGACACAGCTCATATGTGCGGAAGTGTATAGGGACATGTGGCGATTACGTTTCGGGTCACATGCAGATATCCATCGGAAATCAATAGCCAACGGAAAAGTCACACAAACTAAACAATTTGATTGAAATAAAACTGTTAAAGTCACATCCCAATTCAACCTATTAAAACAGAGAGCGCAATACACCCCTCCCCCCTTTAAACTGTGTGTTGGTTGGTTTATACTATAGAGAAGCTTAGATGAGTGAATGCTTCCTTAACGAAGTTAAGGCATGCATGGTGAGCTTCACTGAGGATGTTTGTATCAATAGAAAAATTCATAATTTCTTTGGTTGTGAGCGTTGGGTCATGTTGGTCAAATTAATTTTAGATCCGTAAAATTGTCTGGCAGATATACCAACTATCTACACATGTAAGGTACGTATTTTAACGGGCAATGGGACAATTAGCGAACATGTAAGTGATGTCGTATGATTTGTACTGTACTGCATGCATAATAACAAGCATTAATCATTAAGAATGCTTGAAATTAAGTGCTTGAAATAGGTCCAATTGAAACTTTCTCACGTGTTCGTTCTTATCAATGTGTATTGTCTAATCTCATTCTCATTTTAGACACTTGCAGTACCACCCCCAAACCCCGACCCCTCTTGTCCACAACCCTAAACAACCCTGGAATGGCTAAATACTATTTCTGTCTTGTTCCGCATGGGGAAACGGAAGAGACACGTCATGTTATTGTTTTAATTCCGTCTTGTATCGGTTTGACGCAGTCGTTTAACCTTTGTGATGATATGTTTGCATGTGTACATTAGCATAATCAAAAATATGTCTCTGTGTCAGGGAATATGTGACCATAGGGTTCAGCAGGTGCATGTGACATCAGGATTTTGTTCATGAGATCACATGCAATGACATCATGATTTTGTCCATGAGATCACATGCAATGATGATTTTTCTATACGAGCAAATGATACCAAACCCAGAAGGCATAATAAAAAACAATTGCTCACAAATTGTTTTGAGGTTGAGCCACCTGGACAGGTGTTGAACCTGTGGGTTTCCACAACAGAAACATTTTGTGCATAAACTGTCAATCTCAGGGAAGTCTTGTTCTGACCACAATACAGTTTGATGGCCACTGACGTTTGGAGAACTGTCTTCTTCAATGTGACATCCTCCACTACTCTACAACGCGACTGGTAACTCAGTAAAATATTTAAAAATGTTGTAAGTTGCATTTCAAAATGGGTGTTTCCGCCTTTTGCTATACAGAACTGACTTGACAAGAACAGTGTCTTCAATCAACAAAACATTTGGTCTCAGCCGAATTTCTTTTAGCTGAGTCACTCATCTGTAGATTTATTTCAAACAACATAGTGGTTTCAAGCTATTTAAAGCAGGGGTACAAATAATAATGTAGGTTATTACACAGGGGAGGGCAAACTTTTCAGATCAATTCTGCATAGAGTAAATAATAAATAGTAAATAATATTGTAGTTTAGATTCGGGATTCAATTTGAGTCATTGCATTAAAAGTCTAATCATCTCAAGATAACTTTCAATTGAGATTATGATAACCTATGTATAGTGTATATAACAAAATACAAAAAGGCCAATTTGTGTTTGTCGTTTGATGTTAAATAGGTCGATGGGAAAGTCTCTAACCTCGGTGATTGAGTTGCCAGCAGGAGGCCTTTTTTAAGCTAAAAGCCTAACCTTTGCCACGTTAATGAGCCTTTGGACAAATTTGTAAATTGGTTAATTGCTTTTTTCTCCGGTCCCAATCGAGTTTAGAAAAGGAATATTTGAGTTTACGTCCATCACATTCTTGATAGGTGTGAATTGGCAAATACTTTAAATGCATATTAAGTATATATATATATATAGCCTATAGCCTATATATTTTATTTATATTGCGCAAAATAAAAATCGTTTCACTTTTTTTGGCGTGGAATTAAACAGCCTAAATAAAAGTTCATTTATTAGAAATATACGGATCTATATAGTTAACAATAACCTTCAGACATGAAACAAGGTAATTGGTACGGTTCATTCATTCGATGGTATAATAATAAAAGCAAATGCAATTTAAAAGTTATTTCTCTTTAAATAATAACCCGTGCCAAATTGATCACAACCTTTGATATTTTTTTATGCTGGAAATTCCCATATTCCTAGGATTCATTTGGAAAGCAACGCTTCGTTGTTCTAAAGTCCTATTTACTACACAAACATATATATACTCTATTGTCCTGCGATTATTATTTTTCCAACTAGTCTTTTATATCCACTCTGGCACCCAAAGTTAACAATCAGATAGCATTACCATTGTCTAACTAATGGAGAGAAGACAGGAAAGCGATTTTCATACAAGTTATTCTGCTATTATATCATGCGATTATATCATCGTTTTTAACATTGTGAAAACTGTACACTTATTCGATTTATTTCAATCAATAAACCCATTTTTATTTTATAAAGCCATTTTTACACAAGCAGTCCGCCACAAGTTGCTTTTATAGACACCCCAGCCTGAAACCCCAAAGAGCAAGCAAACACTAATTGATGGATGCACATGTTCTAAGAAAAGCACCCAAGTAGGAACAGACCTCTTTATTTTTACCAAAACATAACAGCATGCCGCTCAATTTGTTTAATTTCTATATAGATAAACTACCGATGTCATAGAATATTCTTACATTTTTTTTTATAAACGTGCACCATTCTTTTTATCAATAACAACATTTTAATTGGTTTGAATTGAAATAAATATTAGGCAACATGCATTAACTCACAAATAATCGTATATTTTTAATAAGGATTTTTTTTCCAACCGTCCTATAGGTGATCACAAACCTGAGCCAGTAATGTCAAATAAATTCTCGTTTTATTTCAAGGAAAACTTCGAATATATTATATTAAACGTTTGAATTGTTTTATTGGTGATAATGTCATACCCATCTAAACGTGTTAAACATAATATACATATAATTCAGGACATCTCTTCCCAGTGAAATTTCACTGACCAAGCATGTGTAAAATCACAGAACTAGCCCTTAATTGAAAAGGAATACATCTTAGGATTAATCATTTTAGGAGTACAGATTTTGTCATTACTAGCTCGTTTTACTATATACAAATCTTATAAATATATTTTTCATTGCAAAATAGCTCTGTTTGTTACTTTTTGCATTTCTGAAATCTAAAATGAAGTATTTGATATGAAGCTATGGCCTGCTTTTGTTAAAACATGTAACCTCAGTTTTATTTATTCTACTATTATTGTTACATAACTAGTCGATCCCTAATACGGTCCACTGATAAATTATTTGGTTATGGCACGTATGACTATTTAAGAAATACACAATTAGTACTATATGATAATATAATTATTCAGAATCTGAAATCAAATTGAATTTTTCCAATGACTATGCTGCCACCATGCGGCGTGTTTGTGTATCTTGCTGATCTAGCTTGACACATTACTGTACTATAGTAGTGGTTACAATACTCATCCGAATTGGGATTTCTAATTATTACATCCTTGATTGGAAATGATAAATATTTTATCCCAAAGTACATTGCTAAAGATGCATCTCTAAACATACCAAATTCATTTTAGATCCAATATAGCAAAACTGTTCATGTTTGGATCCACCTATTATTTTTTTAGCAATTTTGCATCGCTATATCCTTGAATTACTTTAAAGTGACGTTGACACTTATTCATTTTCAAGTATATATATAGTGTAATAAGACTGTTAATATGCCTATTTAAAGACATTAGTCGTGGCATCATCAATATGGCTGCGGGCCTGCAGCGTGCATTGAATGTTAGTGAACAGACATGCCACATGCGAATAGGGCTGCTGCCCCCTGCTGGATATATCTGGATATATCTGGAATTCGTCCAAATCATAACATAATGTTTTTCTATTGGGGTGAGGATTTGTATTAGTGCAAATCTTTAATATTAACAGAATGTTATATAGAAATTGTTAGTTATCTGTTGAAAAGATATTAGGCTGTGTCCTGCCTTGAATTTTGGTTTGGCCACAGCACCTCATCTACATCACAGGCGCTAAATACATCTTTTGAGGTGACTGATTCAGATTTATCCTCCATTTCCTGGTAAAGTGGCATGTGTGTGAGGAGAGTGTGGTCACACCCCTTACATCGCCATGCCGACCAAAACTTCAGCTTGGTTTTGGGATGAGCTATATGGTGGGAGGTATTGAACAACAAATCAGTGGGTGGTGGATCAGAATCGGGTTTATTGGCATGTTTGTTCACACACACAAGGAATTTGTTGACTGACCCATAGCTGCAGCATTTAGGACACACACCACCGTGTTCACAACAGCCGTCTCCTGTTGCGGTGTGAACAGCCGCTGTCTCTCAGTTCTGCAGAGGGTCCACGAATATGACATGATTGGTGACACCGATTTCTTATTTCTTTCCATGTGAAATGACATTACTGTAACATTGGCCAACAATCACAGTATAACGTACGTAACCAGCTACAACCAGTGAACTATCCATCGGCGTATAGGCCAATATTGTGATTGCGGGTACCTGGGATGTGATTGTGACTGCTGTGTCTAATGTAGAGAACTGTGTGCAGTGTTTAGCCAAAAGTAAAATATGGAATTGAAAACTGAGAGTGAAATAGGATTTGTGCTTGCAATTTTTTGCAGACTTGGTGTCAGGTACATCAGGGCTTCAGCGATCGTGTTTCAATTTTAGTGTGTAAACAATGGGAAAAACAGTTATGGCAGTGTAGCCAGTAACTTACAGTATTATCCAAATACCTCCAGTCTATAGTACACACACACACACATCAATGCATATACAATCTCACACACGCACACCCATGTTTGAGCTAGAGACTAAACGGTTGTGTGAGTGGTGTGGAAGTCGGGCGTTAGTGGGCACTTGTTGGTTTTGTTGCCATAGTGATGGCGTGTTGCCAGGCAGCAGACAGGATGCGATGGCCCTTGGGAGCAGCAGGTCACAGCACACTAGGGCTCACCGCCCACACACACACACACACACACACCTCTCAACTGTACTCTACACTCTCTTCCACGTGCACACACGCACACACACACCACATGTCAGTACGAGTAATTTTGCGACGAGTGAAACTTCGAATCCTATGTTCTTTTCACATTTCTGCATACATTACTTCTTAAGATGCCTAATGTTTTTATCTCAATAATTTCTAGCTAACAATTTTAGACTATTAATGCTTTTTTTTCTCAACTTAAAGTGTTGCTATGGCTGTGACAGATCTAATGTGGGAGATGAGCATCAATGTGGTGACACATCTGTCCAAAAAGAGTGACCTCATGAGGGGGGAACTGTAACTTTACCTGAAAACTGTCTGATTTGGCTCGGAACTAGGTACATATACTTCAACTACATCCATGGAAAACCCACAGATAAAGTGTGCAACTATGCTACTCAAAGTAAATTAGTCTAATACATACACTAATAACATGCATGTCACACTTTTACAGCGTTATTTGGATCAGACGTTGGGAAATATGATAGAGAACCAGATTGTGTGAATGCTTTATACCAGCGGATTCTTAAGAGCGTGATTGAAAAACACATATTTGAACTAAGAGGAAGTCTCATGCACAGATGGGGCTGTGCGCGTCAGAAGTGTCAATTGATTCATGAACACATTGTGTTTTCTGTGTATAACTGTAAACATTACATATGTTTGGTGGATACAAATGATGTACATGTGATGGCTTTTTAATTCATTACAGGCATTCATTATTTGGCGTTTTTTTTTTTTTTTTTTTTACTTTCCACAGATTTAAATGCAGGCGTTTCGTTTTGTAAAATGCATTTTACAAAATGGTCCTAAACCAATAAATATCACAAATCCAACAAATAATCTGTATAACATGCTGCAATATGACAGTAAAAACATTTAACAGGGGTTATCTATCATTTAACAGGGGTTATTCAACATTTAACAGGGGTTATCCATCATTTAACAGGGGTTTTCCAGCATCTTAGCCCAATTCATTCAAGACTAGTGGCCCTTAAAACCAAGTGGGCGAAAAATCCATCGAGCCACAGTTCAGATTGGTGGGTCAATATTCTGGTTTTTATATTATACAGCCATGACATTCAGCAGCTGTACCAAATACTAATATTGTTTTTCATGCAACTATAGATGTGTAAAGGCCTCTGTGCAATCTGACAACGGGGTTAGATCTGGGCTGCTTGGGAGCCATCTGTCTGCAGTTTATTTGCCCTGAAGCCCATCTAAGCTTCTTACACGAAACGTAAAAACACAAAGTACTATTCTGCTTCAGTCAATCCTCCGAACACTCTCGCACATGTGTGACACTGTCAACACACACACATGTCACACACACACACACGTGTGTCACACACACACACACACACGTGTCACACGTCACCCGCAGACACCTCTTTTTCTCTCTACTCTCCCCTCCATATTCAATAAGTTATATGTTCCATTCAATTTCAAATGTTTCTAGCATCTTTCAACCAGACTCTGATGGAGATCTCATCGCATCGTTTTTAAGCTCGGATTCCTCAGTGTACTGTTCATTGGCGTATAGCTTGGCATTGTGATTGCCGTTGCAGGTTGCTTTGCCTGTGACATCAATTCGAGTGTAGCATATTTCCTATGCACGCGGTGTGACCATGTGTTTAGTTAATAGGACTCCCGTTAGCTGTTTTGCATGCAGCAGCTACTTTTGCTGGCATCCACACAAAACGTTTTGACAACACCTAACAAGGGAACCCGAGTGAACATCTAATGTCCGTCGATGACCTTGCATTCACACTGCTACCTTATTTATTTTATCTGTCATTTGCACAGTGTACTCTTGTACCCCATTGCTACCTCTAGCCTACACACTGCTACCTTATTTATTTTATCTGTCATTTGCACAGTGTACTCTTGTACCCCATTGCTACCTCTAGCCTACACACTGCTACCTTATTTATTTTATCTGTCATTTGCACAGTGTACTCTTGTACCCCATTGCTACCTCTAGCCTACACACTGCTACCTTATTTATTTTATCTGTCATTTGCACAGTGTACTCTTGTACCCCATTGCTACCTCTAGCCTACACACTGCTACCTTATTTATTTTATCTGTCATTTGCACAGTGTACTCTTGTACCCCATTGCTACCTCTAGCCTACACACAGCTACCTTATTTGCCTGATCTGCCATTTGCACATACATCCTGTGTTACTCCTCTTGCCCTGCACACTGCGAGCCTATTCATTATATTTGCCTTTTGCACAGTGCTTATCATTTGTAATATCTGTTTACCACTTACACCGATGTTCTCCGCTGCTGTCGCCCTCTGCACATGTGCTACATTGTTGAACTGAATACCTGCACGTTTACTTCTCCATGTCAGTTGCACATCCTCACACTGCTCTCCATATCTTTTTGCACTGCTCTTTTGCACTTCTGGTTGGATGCAAACTGGATGCAAACTGCCTTTCGTTGTACTCTACTGTCCAATGACAATAAAGATTAATCTGATCTAATCTATTTTGTTTATTCAATAAAAACAAAGCTAAGCCACCCTCAATGACCATGTGTATAAAAGCAATGTCCTTCTTACACTCTTAATTTAGTTGTTGGATAGTCATTCAAATTGATGTGGTCAGATTCAGGCCAACTGCTTCGACAGCTCAATCCGGTTTAGGCTTGGATATTGACTAAAGGCCATTCCATAACTTAAAAGACTTATGGTTTTGAGCTAGTTTGATGTTAATTTGTCTGTGTTAAGGTCACTGAGCCTTCATGTGACCAGGCTGAGCTTTCGCCTCAGCTCATTCGAGAAAAATAACGGCTCCTTCGTCAAGTTGTCGCGAAGCTACGCACTAGCACCTCTTGGGTGTTTGTATGAGATTCTTACTGTCTAATGTTATGTTTACACCAGAGCTACTAAGATCCATGAGGCCCTAAAAGTTCCACTTTTGACTAATATGTCAAGAGAGTTCGTCAAGGAGTCTGGACTATATTCCAGGTAGCAAACTTGATTCAATTTGTTTGTAATCTGGGGTGTTGGTTAATCAATATAATTATGAAACCCTGCCCAGAGTTGATAAAAATGTGCTCTGGTGCTGCAATGAAACTTCAAATACAATACATTTTAGGAAAATAAAATTCCTAATTTTCATAGTATTTCAGTGTGGTATTTCACTAACATGTCATCATATCCAGAAGATAAAGAGTTTTGCCGTGAGTTATGTTGGCAAGGGCATTGGTTTGTTTTTAAAATTTAAGGGGCTGGATTCCAGGATATGAAATACAACACTGGATATAAAAACACTACTTATCGTGTCTCAAGTTGGTCGATTCAACCATTAAGATTGTTTTATGATCTTCAGATTTGAGAAGAAAGAAAAATGACCAGTTCCAATACCAAAGTGAGCTTGCGTGTTAGTACCTTGAGAGGCTACATATAAGAGTTCATTTTTTACTGCCCTTTTGGATATTGATGTAGCTGTCCATAGACGTTGTTGTATAGGCCTATGCACTTTCTAATAATGACTAAGTCACATTACATTTAAAGCAGGGTTTTCGCCGCTCCCCTTGACTTCCACTGATTTAGTCACTTTAACACGAATAAAAAGTATTCTTGAACAAATTATTATAAAGACTTTGGGTCTTAAGTTATACTAACATTTTCTATATGATACATTTAGTTTGACCACATTTACCAGGTTTTTGATTAGACCCAGAATTAAAACTCATTATCTTGCTGTCTAAACATTGACTGCAATAGCTCCCCCTTCTGGTCACAGGGAAAATTAAAAACACACTGTTCACTTTCATCTGTATGCCCTTTAAGGGTGTTTTGTTAAATATCCTAAAGTCCTAACGACAGATAATATTATTATTAATCAGCTAACGGGTCATCTCCGGCGAAACGGGCTTGTAACAGCTATATTCAATCGTTGAACACAGACATTTTCTCAACATGCAAAATTATGTAAAAGGTAAATACCGGAGCGGAGGGATATAAACTCTTACAACATGGCGGCCACCGCCGTCATCTCCTCTCACCCAGGCCCCGCCCATTTACAGTGGCTTCTACTCTGATTGGCTTAGAAGCTGGAATGTCGGCTTTCTATTGGATCCTTGCACGTCACTCATAAACTGGTGTCAATTACGTAGGTTGTGCATTAGCTGTACTGTATCGCTTGGCTGAGCTGAAGAGTTATGTTACATTAAACGAAAAAGATTGGATTTATGTAAATAGCGACGTTGTCTTTGACATTACACCCTATTGTCGGCAATTACCGGTGTATTTTTACAAACATGTGGATGTAATACTTCAAGGTAAGTCGAATAATATTTGATTCCTGCGTTTTTCCTTCGTAGGAGCACCAGTGCCTGTTTCATACTTTATGCCTATACAGTAATTAAACATTTCCTGGCAGACTGGTGTGATTATTATTGCTTATTAAAACCTTATTCCGCAAAACTAATTGTGTTTTTTGTGCTCGTATTGTTTCGTGTTATGTGTGTGTGTGGGCTTGGGGCACTAGAATGGTTGGGCAATTTGCTCGCGGAAGAGTTGGGTCTTGGTGCGCAAGGTAATGGCTGTGGCTCGGCTTCATCAGATTGTGAAATGGCCTAAGAGAGAGAGCACCTTCATGATGCGCAGGACTGCGAGGGGCCTGTGCGGCGACACTTTGACAACTGTGGCATTGGCCAAAACAACACACAGCCAAGCTGTCAAGGGTAGTTGCGAGTTGTCAGCGTGGATTTATTTCCTGTCTGTCTATTATTGCCACCTACGTTAGGCTGTTTTGTTTAGGTGTCCTCAAACAAAAATATGACTAGGCTGCTGATTTGATATTGCCACTTGCCTTGTATAATCTTAGGGGAACAGAAATGACCTTTTGTGGCTAGGCCATGGTATTGGTCTATTATTTTTTTGATTAAGCCTTTTGGATGCTTTTTTAATGTCAGTGACGGGTGTATAATGTTAAAAACACGAGAGCATGCGAACAGAAATCGCCAACAGACATGAGGGCATGTGAACTATTCCTGTATCGCAATTCATCTGTGCCTTTTTTACGTCACTTCAGCCCTAGCTGTTCCAATCTCTCACTTTTTTCCCTCGTTCTGAATGTTTGGGCTCTCTTGTTTAGTCTACACTACAGGACATGTCATTATTGAACTATGAGTGACTGTCTGAGAGTGATTTTTAAGATAAATAGTTACTGAGATCTGAGGGTTTGATCGTGAAATACACTGTGCACATAGTCGTACACATTCGGGAACATTTCAGTGTGGGGCCTATGTCATCAAACCTTCAATAAATCACCTGATCACATTTGCAGGGGAACCTATTGTAGCCTATACATGCTGTTTAGCCTGAGTTTGCTTTAAAGTATTTGAAAAGCATAGAGCTCTGTTGAAGTATAACAGATATTAGCTCTCATTAGGCTTGGGTTATTGTAACCAAGTGAGCAGTCTCGGGGTACAGAGGGCATGGACTCCCTGTATCTTAGTCTACCCAAACAGGCTTACTCAACTTAATCTTCAGCATAACCTTTTGATACATCGCTTGACATATTCATGTTAGAATCCTAGGCGAGCGTTGTAACTAATGGAAATTGGCAGCGTGGAAATTGGCAGGCCACAATGTGTTGGGTCCCAAGGGATCGGATTCTTAGCCTGATTCCAGCACTGCTGCTGACTTCAGTTGGCGCATGGGCCAGTCTGAAAAGAGAAAATTCATCATTTTATCATTTCTTTAAAATGTACTTGATTAGTTTGCATTATTTTCATTAATTAACAGGTTTATCCGGTGTAATTGGAGATCTTTTTAAGCCATATTAGAATTATTGTGAAATGTATTTGTGTTGTGGTATTTCTTTTTAGACAAAATACAGGCCTTTTATTTTTGGGAGCATTCATTGTAACTTAAAGATGAGATGTTTCAGAGAAAATAATGGCATTCCTTGATTCCCTGATTGGTTGAAAAGATGACTTATGCAGATAAGTGATTGGCCAAGTTGTTTTCAATAAATTCATTTTCAAATATTACTTTCCCAGCTTCGGGGCAAGCCAGTAGCTAACTCCAATGTGCAAAACACACCTAGAGTTCACAATGTTGGCCACCATTTAATTTTGTTAAACCGTTATTTTTTTAAATGCACGATGTCACAGCCATAACAGAGGATGTCACATCTGTATTTGCCTATTTTCCTTTTCAAAGTAAATATAAAATGTAGAATATTAAAAAAAAACTGTATTTTAATAATGGCTTCTTTGTCAGCAGTTACAGGCATGAGTCCATAAGGATACGTCTCTCTACCAGCTTTAAACATCAGCACAGTGATTTATTTTTTCTCCATACATTCTCAATTGGATTGACTAAAGAGCGTTGAGTAGGCCATTCAAAGACATTTGCTTTTGCTGACTGTTTGGGGTTATTGCTCTGCAGGAAGATGACGTTCCAAGTCTCATAGTTCAGCATTTAAAAAATGCATTTATTAATTATTACTCTTTTATAGGTTCACCCGGCATAGCCAGTAGGACTGGCCACCCCTCAGAGCCTGGTTCCTTTCTAGGTTTCTTCTTAAATTCGACCCATCAGGGAGTTTTTCCTAGCTGTTGTGTATCTACTTGTTGATGTGTGTTCTGTCGGGTTCAGAATGGGTGTTTGTAAAAGCACTTTGTGACAACTTTGTTGTAAAACAGGCTTTATAAAATACATTTGATTGATTTAATTGATCAGTCCATAGAATTTTCTTCCAGCTGGTCTCCCAAGTTCCATCTGTCAAACTCCAATCGAGATTTGATGTAAGTAGTTTTCAACAGTCCACCTGTTAAGCAGCCAGGCTATTGTTGCCTTGTTGAATATTTCAGACAATTTTGTAAAATTCTACACGTATGCACTTAACCAATTGGAAGTGATGGCGCCAGGGTGCACTGTGGGAAGTAATGGCACCAGGGTGCACTGTGGGAAGCGACGGCGGCAAAGAGGTGGAGGGAGCGTGATGCTTAGTTTTTCTGGTAAAGCCTGGGTCTCTGCGATCCTGTAGACCTTCATTCGACATGTGCCACCTTCCTAGTCATTTAAATTGTAGCCTAGATGATATCGCGATATAATCACTAATGCAATTAATCGTTCAGCCCTAAATCAAGGTGTTGCCCTGGCCTCCAAATTTCCCAGATATCCACAGAGATTCTCCACATATTATTGACCAGAGCTTATCTGCTCAAAGGTCACTGACAATCAATAATTACTGTACAAAACCAACAGATGCCTATGTGCTTGATTTGTTTTTTTACGGTCTCTTTTGTTTTTTTTTTCTTTCCGAAGTGTATATTAATAGTGTGTAAAAGTCCCCATTTGACTAGTTGATTCACGGCAGATCTTGACAGACAATTGGTTTATACCAGGAACGTATTTGCGGACATATCCAGCAAGCATACACGTTTGCCGGAGCCTTTCCCAAAGTGTTTCTGAGACTGGGTTCCTCAGTTCTAAGCCCACGTTTCTACTACGTCCCGTTTCGGTTATTATAATGTCACTGACAGTGTGCTTGACTCGGCACTGGCTCAGCATGAAGTTGTGCCGTGCCCTCATTATCTTGCCATCTAATCAGTCCTCCAGCCGGCACCTAATTGAGCCATTGGCGCTTTCTGGGGGGGAAGAAGGGGGAAGATGGATGTGTCAATTAGAGTAATGATGGGCTATCCTAGCCTGGTGCAACATAGGTAGAATAAGGCGGGCCTAAGCCACACAAGGATAATTTATTTCTGGTTTCTTCAACTGCTACAGTTTGCAGTAGTTCTAAAAAAAAAAAATAGAAAAAAATCCAAATCATTTCGATGGAAACAAAAAATGTATGTGAACATTGCATTACTGATCGGTTGTGAAATGTATATGGACATTCTGTCAAGCTTGTACAGTGGTGTGTTTAGAAAATATTCAGATAATTATTATAAGATCGATTTAGACTTTTGTTTTCTATAAAACCCATACCGCTGCACTGTGGACAGGCTCTAGCAGACTAAGTACTATTTTAACTTTGTTGCGAATGCGATAAAAACATAATCAATATTAGCATTGAAAAAGTTGAATGGTAAAATTGCTTTAACATGGCGTGGTTTGACAGATAACATACCATGTTCAACACAAAGACTGGGTTTCAAGTCTGAAACTGAGATATTCAAGATAATATTTCAAACTCTCGAAACTAATTAAGTGGAGGAATGTGTAACGCTAACCACACAGCAGACCGTTTACAAATTTACAAATGTTTCAGGTTCACGATCAGTTTGTCCCGCTGCGTTGCACTGTTGCTAATCAAATGCCCCCACCGTCCTGTGCAGCTTATTGTGAGGCCATTTAAGAAAACCTGATCCAGAGCACACTGGACCTCAGACTCTGGTGACAAAGCTAGGCTTTTTTTCTGTACTAAAAGGGCGCTTCGGTGGTGGGTGTGTCCAGGTGGTGGGTGTGTCCAGGTGGTGGGTGTGTCCAGGGCCTGTCATGATGGGTGACTGTCGTCACGCACAATGTACAAAAATGTTGTGGCTCCTCGCTCTCTTGATATAAACAACAGAAAATATGTTGAACATTTCAGACAATTTTGTAAGATTCTTCACATTTCTCAACAAAGCATTTAGAATTGTTGATGTTAAAGCATTTTCCCATGTGGCTGTCAACAATGGCACTGCGAGCCTTGTTTACACATTCAGTATAAAAAAGTAGCTTTCGCTAACTGATCAGCCAAATTGCATACACACTGTTTGGGGTAAGCTGATATCCGTGTCCTATCATATCATTTACGTCTAAGTAATTTTACAGACGCTCTAATTCCGAGCTATGTTTTTCAAACATAGGACAATCCATCATTACATTATGCTGATTAAAACAACTGTTATGTAATAAGTTATCCTCAACGGTAAAATATACAATGTATTGATCAGTAGATATTAATTGCAGCTGCCAATGCCTACTCCAAGAAGCATACTGATACAGAAAGTCCAAAAGGTTTTTCACAAATGGAGAACCAGGTGTGAATGCTAGCTGCCAATTTCCACCAGGCACTGAATGTTCTGTCTAGAAGATGTCTCAGACTGTTATTCAAGCAAGTGCTGTTGAGATTGAGAGCTGCCGTGTCTCATTAATAAAATATAAGTCCATAAAGTAATCAAGAAGTTATTGGGGAAAAACACACAAATATGTATGGGTGTGAGTGGGTGAGCTAATGACTGGGGTCACTGCAAATGTACACTCATGTTAAACCTTCCCACAACATAGGCTACTTTGTATTAATGCTAGATTGCTGCCGAGTTATATGACATTAAGCAAAAGACCATTTGCCAGACTGATTGTTGTGCTATCGTCGGTGCATGTTAGCGCTACAGCCAAGTTAGTTAATGTCCCGGTTAAGCGTTTTTTTCTTACTCTGGAATCATCTTTCGGCACCAATGACCCAATGCACACAGCCAAGTCAATGCTGGACTGGCTTTGGGACAAGTCTGAATGTCTATGAGTGGTCCAGTCAAAGCCCGGACCGCAATCCAGTTGAGAATATGTGAAAAGAGTTGAAAATGGCTGTTCTCCGAACGTCCTTATTCACCTTCAATGGGCTTAGGCGTTGTTGCAAAGGCACCTGGGATGCCCAGACCACCCGAGGCTATTTAGCGTTGGTTTTAATGCTCAAATTGTTCACCGCCTCTGCTACAATTGCAGACACAAATGTGAATGAACCCTGTTGGAATCAAGGATTATTGTATTATTATATGTTCATGTCAGGATTACATTAAATGTGGTGGAGCTATCCTCTTGACGTGATTTCCCTCGATGGGGTGTCATATTGTGCCATAGGCTTTTATCCAGATTAAGCGCCGTTGAAGCGTATTGCAATGTTGTGTGTTAACGGAGATGATCAGAGGGAATGAAGCCTTTGGTGCTCGTTGGAGTTCATTTTTCTGTCAGGGCCAATGATGTCACCGACTGTGACCTAGATAGGCCAAATCTGGCATGATAAACGCACAATTTAGTTCGTTTTCATATTCGATTGTCATATTAGACGGACAGACGTTGTGTTTTTTTCATTTCTGATGTGAGCTTTTGGCAAATTAGTGTTATTGTGGTCATCTTTTTTTATTTAATTTTTTAACGTGCCCAGTCTGTGGTTTGCAGTCGAAATCAATCTTTTTTACCTTATATATTATTTTACATAAAGAATTGCAAAGCCAATTGACATTGGCAGTTGGATATTGCATTATAATATTGGACAACAATTTGTACAATTTGGGACTGTCGAACATTTCGGCAGAATATTAAATAATAAAATATTAATTCATTTCAAGTATTAAAAAAACATATATATATATATATATATATATTAGGGCTGGGATATTTAACGCGTTAATCTGATGCGTTAATTTCAAATTTTTAACGCGTTAAAATAATTTAACGCAATTAACGCACCACTTTATTAAGTTTCGGTTTCGGTTTGCAAAGCCGAATTCAAATACCATAGAAGCAGCTCGTCTTTAGTTTATCATATAAAAGCAAAACACAGGGTCATTATTTACGTTACTAGAGAGTATAGGACAGAAACACCCGATCATTATTGATGTTGCAATCCGCCAATCCGCGTTACTGCATTACGGTGCGCCTAATCGGGCTTTTGACCAAACAAGTAATCGTTAACCGATGTTTTAGATAAATAGATAGAAACTGCCGCCCGATAAACACAGTAGAAGACGAGGGACTAAAATAAATCATTCCAATTGCATTGTGATCCCCATCATACAATCTACCCTCTAAAACAATTGTTTTGAGACATAACCTGCTGGAGAAAGCAGAGAACGTCACTCTCATGGAGACCCTAACCAACCCGACATTACCCAACTTAATTTCACTTCATTCTGTTTGTCATTCATATTACAAAGGCTGTTATAGACTTCTTTAAAATTAATCTGGCAACTTTACATATAGTGCAATTATTTTGGCCTATAGGCTTACGTTAAAAAATAATCTATCTTTGACATTGATGGTTTCACCTTACACTTTGTCATTTTGTTTTTGAAAATGTTTTTTTTCATTTGGACTATTGTCAAGATGATCCAGTATTTTTGATAACCTTCAGGGTTTAAATATATAACTTGCACTTCAACACTTTGTTTATAAAGTTGCTATATTTTATAAGAATGACTATTCTGTATTGTTCACAGGAGAGACTATCATAAAATAATGTATTTAAAATATACTTCATTGTGTTAATTGATTTATTTCATTGTTTCAAACAACTTGGGGAAAATGCGATTAATCGCGATTAATCACAGGATTGTGCGATTAATTAGTTAATTTTTTTAAATAAATTGACGGCCCTAATATATATATATATACACACACACACTTTATTAATGCATTGAATTCATCCATTTCAGCGGCAATGCTAATTTGACAAAACAACTTCCCCTTCTTCCGCAGATATCCGATCAGCCATTCATGTGCCTGCAAGTCAGTAAACAAAGAATACAGACTTGCCTTTAGATCATTGAGATTTCTCTCGAATTTGATTTGAATCCGCTTGTTGAAAATTTCAACAGATTGGGAATTATTTCAAATGCCACACACCTGTCTGTAGAAGATCTCAGTCAGAGCAAAAACATGCTTTTGTGGTACTGTTCGTAAACCCTTGAGATTAAATTTTGTCGTGACATAGGTCTGGGAAAGATAATACAAAAATCTGAAGCATTGAAGGCACTCAGGAGCGCAGTATGCTCTATCATTGCTACATGGAACCACCAAAACTCTTAGAGCTGGCCATCTGGTAAAACAAAGTAACTTTTTATTAAACCCCTGATCAATAACCCAATGGCCAATCACAGAGCTTCAGTGTTTATGGGGATGGACCTGAAGATCTCAGTTCACAGATATCCCCATCTATTCTGACAGCTTGAGAAGATCGGCAATAATTAAATAAGAGAAACTGCAAACTGTAAAGCAGGTATAAACATAATACACTTGTTATTGCTGCCAAAGGCGCTTCTACAGAGTACTGAATAAAGTGAATGCTTTCTTGTGAAAAAGTCACCGTCTTTTAAGTTGCGTAAGTCGAAATATCATAGAATTTGAAACCATTTATGCAATTAAAATGCACACATTCAATATCCTTATGTGTAAAAACATTTGATACCCCTACCATTACATCACATAAAATTGGTAACGTTAGAATCGAGTGCAAATTATTAGTAACATTATTAGAGCATCCAGCCTTTCACAGTAGAAACTTGATCTGGTTCGGTTTAACCCATATGGGTATGTGGTTACACAATTCCAGGATTAATATGCCTATTCAAGTCCTTTATGTGAAATGCCCATTAAAATAATCCTATACTTATTTAAACTTGTATTACCAGTGCCGTTTTAGACATTGAAGTACAGCACTGCTTGAAAATCTGTGAGCCTACATGGATGTTGATTACTTTTGTATATAATATTAGATCCGTATCTAACCCCAAATGTGTAATACATTCCAAATAAAGTACACAAACAAAAACATAATATTTAAGTTGTTTATTTTACAAGTGTACCAGAGATTTGTAGAAGGTGACACTCAAAAAGCTGAACCTGGATCTAACGACAAAACTGTGAATTAAGACACCCGGCCAGATCTACCATAGGATGTCTCTAAAATGACTAATGTAGGTTTATGGCATAGCAGACTTGAATTTATATCAATGCTTTGTGGAGACATTCATTGGTCTGTGTATTCAAGAGAGCACTTGAACTTGACACCGTTTCAAAAGGAGTGGGCACAAATTCCTCCTAGTCAGTATAACCTTTAGACAGTTACTAGACACTCTCTGGTAAAGTTTCTTGCCAAAGTGAGCAACACCAGCTATTGAAACCCTGGTTGTATGTACTTCTCTACAATCAGATACAATGTATCTTTCACTGTCATTTGTAAAATTAGGTTATCTTTATTTGTCAACACTTGGTCATCATTCAAGGCTGTACACCTAAGCGTACTTTTTCCCATGACTGTACATACGAGACATTTGTGTATTTTTGTGCCTGTTTACTCAACCATCTACATGGTAATCCTCATATGGTGTGCTTTATTACTCCGGCTTTCACTCTATTGCATCATATTCACCGGAAACACATTGTCCAACATTCCCAATCCCGTAATGCTCAAATCAAGCTGGTTTTCTGGAGGACCACAGTGCTCCACCGACTACAGAGACGGCTTTGCATATTTTCCATCTGGTCTCACAATGATCCGTCCAGGGTTTGGCTGGTCAGAGCTGGAAGGGGAAATGCATTTACATACGTAGCCACCAGGCAGTGTTCGGGTTAGGCATGTGTGTACACAACTCCGGATGAAATTTTCGGCTAGTTTTGTGGTCATGTAACCTCACCTGGGTAAAAAGTATACGCTTATTTGCATTTTTTCTGTCTTTTCATTTTGATATTGAGTGGCAAGTGGTTGGAATATAGAATATTTGGAAATGCACAAAATGTTTATGTAATCAGCATTCCCTTTTAATTTTTTTGTAATTTTTTCTTTTCATATTTTGTAGGTCAGAAAACATATCTGTTATTAGTAATGATAGAATTTTAACAAGCAGAAT
>CM055743.1:17098506-17243506 GCA_029465975.1 Dallia pectoralis
ATTGGATTTAGTATTGTTACATAATTAATTAGGGTGAACAATGAAATGAAATTAATTACAAATATAAACCATATATATAATAATTAATTGCAAGTAACATTTGGAAGCAAACACTAGCATGGGCTGGGTCCAAAGGTAGCATTTGCCAGTGGTCAAGTACGGATAAACTGTTTCTTTGGAGAGTAATTTATGTGACTCACTGGCGGGTAGAAAAGAACAATTTCATATCCTCGTTAGTGAAAGCTGCTTGTTTGCTGTCGCTTCAATCTGCTGGCTGTGTCTACTAATAGCAAAAAAAATGTCTTTGTTTGTTGCTAAATAGCTCAAGCTCCATCAACGTTGATCGGGGGACTTGTGCCAGAACCACGCTGGTTAGTTGTTGTGCTAAAATGAATCTTCAAACCTGGATTCGCCTTTTTCTTTTCTCAAGAGACTATATTTCGCCCCCTCGTTATTAGCAATACGTTCCTGTCCTGAGAGGAATACTCCTGGCATCATAGGTTGATCTGGGAAGGAAACACCTTCTGGAAATCTGGAAAAAGCCAAGGAGTCTGAATACTCTTCCAATGCACTGCACTTGTTTATGTTCAGTCAGACAGACCTCAAACTTCACCTTCCGTTGTTATTCTCGGTTTTCTACTTCATCCTGTCTTCTTAGACGTTGCGAAAGAAGGGCTTTAACGGTTGTGACAGTCCTGAGCCAGACGGAGAAGACTCCATCGACCAGAGCCCTCTGAATGACGACAAGTATCGCAAGACAACCGAAGATCTGGACATCCTGTTCAAGCGATACAGCGTGAGTGTAAGCATCTACCCTCTTTCTCGTCAATTCCAACCCCTGGCCCTTATCTGAACTATCTGAGCGTGTGTGCTGGGGGGATGGTATCTATAGCTACGGGCACTTTCTGCAGAAACCGTGTTCCACTAAGAGGTTGGTGAAATACTCCCATTAACAGGGGAAATCTCTGTTCGCCGTAGTGCAGTTTGATGATTATATCTGTTTCTCTGCTTATTACAGGCCCCTGAAACGCAATTAAAAGCCCGACTGATTTCTCCGTCTAATCTCTCCCAGTCCGCAGTACCGCCCCCAACGTTTTCCATGCCCGTCACCGTCCAGGCCTCCAATCAGAACACACTGCAGTTCAGTAACCCCGGCAACGCCATGGTTACCACCTCCTACGTGACGTCGTCGTCGTCGCCGCTCTCCGACAGCCATCACCTGTCGCCCCAGCAGCCGACGCTCCAGAGGAACACCGTGTCGCCCGGGTTGCCACAGCGACCGGCCAGCGCAGGTGAGCGTAAAGCCGGAGTGCCGCGTTCGACTATTGGCACACCAATCTGAGCTCATCCAGCACAGACAGTGTTGTGATTCAGTTCAATCGGTTCCTTGTTCCACTCGATGACTCGTTACACGTTTATTCTGATTGCACAAACTTGTTTATATCAGATGTTCGTGTTGGTGCACGTTATTGAATTCTGGTGGTGTTGATCGTTTTTTAACAGGTGCTATGCTCGGAGGTGACCTGAACAACTCAAACAGTGGATGCTCAAGTCCAGTCCGTAAGTAACGCCATGACCGCTGACGAACCTTCTCCGACTGACCACACTAAGTACAAAATTGAGCATCTTTACGAAAAGGACGTTCCTGGGACAGTCACGGATCATCTGGTCGTGTCACCGTTGATGTCATGTGTCACGCCTGGAATCCATTGTGTGGCATTTATTTAGGACTGTGGCTTTAAGGGAGAGTCCCCAGGGGCTAAATCAAACCGGTCTCCAGGCTTTTAACGACCAGGTGTATTCTAACAGAATCGTTTCACTTCCTGTACCATTCAGACGTGTGTCTTTCACCGAAACACCTGTCGTAAGAAGGCAGCTTCCCTCCCTCGTCTAATTTTCACGGCGATAATAAAAGGACAATTGCCTTTTGTCAGTGGTTCCTGCTTGTGAATACACAGGAGTTTCGCGCCTGTGCCTAGGTGTTGATTAACCTGCATGTGTTTCATCCTGCGTGTTCTTTCCTCTTGTCACCTCCAGCTAACGGATACGTCAGTGCCAGAGCCTCCCCAGGCCTCCTCTCTGTTTCCAACGGCAACAGCCTGGGGAAAGTAGCTCCGCCCAATTCCCCGCCCCCGCCGCAGAGCCCGCAGATGGTGAACAGCCGCAAGCCAGACCTCCGAGTCATCACCTCACAGGCCGGGAGAAACCTAATGCAGATGGTGAGCTCAACCAGAACCACGCTCAGCCAGAACCAGGATCAAACCACTCATACAGCTCAACCAGAACCAGGCCCAAACCAGAACCAGGCCCAAACCACTCATACCGCTCAACCAGAACCAGGCCCAAACCAGAACCAGGCCCAAACCACTCATACAGCTCAACCAGAACCAGGCCCAAACCACTCACACCGCTCAACCAGAACCAGGCCCAAACCACTAATACAGCTCAACCAGAACCAGGCTCAGCCAGAACCAGGCCCAAACCACTCATACCGCTCAACCAGAACCAGGCCCAAACCAGAACCAGGCCCAAACCACTCATACAGCTCAACCAGAACCAGGCCCAAACCACTCACACCGCTCAACCAGAACCAGGCCCAAACCAGAACCAGGCCCAAACCACTCATACAGCTCAACCAGAACCAGGCCCAAACCAGAACCAGGCCCAAACCACTCATACAGCTCAACCAGAACCAGGCCCAAACCACTCATACCGCTCAACCAGAACCAGGCTCAGCCCGAACCAGGCCCAAACCACTCATACCGCTCAACCAGAACCAGGCTCAACCAGAACCAGGCTCAACCAGAACCAGGCCCAAACCACACATACAGCTCAACCAGAACCAGGCCCAAACCACTAATACAGCTCAACCAGAACCAGGCTCAACCAGAACCACGCTCAAACTATTCAAACAGCTCAACCAGAACCAGGCTCAGCCATAACAGACTCAGCCAGAACCACGCTCAACCAAAACCAGGCCCAAACCACTCATACAGCTCAACCAGAACCAGGCACAAACCACTCATAAAGCTCAACCAGAACCAGGCTCAACCAGAAACAGGCTCAATCAGAACCAGGCCCCAACCACTCATACAGCTAAACCAGAACCAGGCCCAAACTATTCAAACAACTCAACCAGAACCAGGCCCAAACTAGTCATACAGCTAAACCAGAACCAGGCCCTAACCACTCATACAGCTTAACCAGAACCAGGCCCAAACCACTCATACAGCTAAACCAGAACCAGGCTCAACCAGAACCAGGCCCAAACCATTAATACAGCTCAACCAGAACCAATCTCAACCAGAACCAGGCCCAAACCACTCGTACAACTCAACCAGAACCAGGCTCAACCAGAACCCGACCCAAACCACTCGTACAGCTCAACCAGAACCAGGCTTAATCATGGCCAGTGCATAATTAGCAGACTACATAATACATGTTTAGTAATGAATCTATGTTAACACATGATTTCCTATCTACAAACCCAGTGATACTGACACATACAGATTATTATCTGATCTATTATATTCAATTTTATTCAAATATTTGTTTTTCATACACGTAAGCAAAGTGTACAACAAAACGACTACACTAGACGCATGTCATTTGATGTTGTATCCTCGACAAACATTGCCTTTCATATGAAGTACGGTTGGGTAAGCTGTTTCCTGTTCAGAAACGTTCAACCCGTTGACCTTTTCTACATTCTGTAGTGTAGCCGCCCGAATGTGAGGTGAAATAAATGTTCCTTTTTGTGCCACTAACCTACACACACTCACACACACACACACACACCATCATCATCATGTCACAGCAGAATTTCGCTTTTTCACGAAGAAAAGGCTGGAATGTGTTGACTCAATACGCATTCAGCCTCTTTGTAGTGGCACGCCTTATTTTCATGGGAGTTAATTTTGCTTGGCGCTTTACCTCTCTATTTCGCTACCCCACACTTACAATTATTAGCAAGTTCCCTCGCTTAAGAAGTAATTGACATATTAAACCAAACATTTCTGCGGAGGCGTAGTAGAGGTGTTCAAATGGCTCGCAAAGAATGGTTGGTTTGGTAAAAATGAAAAAGCAGACACTGAATATCTCTGTGATTGTTTATTAATCTGTCTTTAGATGGTGTATCAATAAACCCAGTCTCTGGGAAGACCCAGGCATTTCCTACTAACTCTGTGGCCAAAGAAGAATGTCCAGGGGTTCAGTTACAGAGTTTGATGGCAGTGAGATCATTGTAGTTACTCCAGAGCAATAAACGAAACGTCAGAATGATATAGAGGCCTGTAGATATTTAAAAAGAAAATGAAAAACTTGCCCATTGTCAGCAAGGCGCTAAAGCGATATTGCTATAGAAGGTCGAAAATCTCGATTTTGTTTTAGGACCTGTCTATCACCACATTGTGTAATGTGTGCTTTTCATCAACATATTAGTGGTAAAATAACGGAAAAGAAAGAAAAAACTGAACAGAATTAACAGGAAAACCTGGTTCAGTCAGCTTTCCAACAGACGCCAGAAGACAAATTTATCTTAAGGCCGTACTGAAACACGGGGCCAAATCTGTGTTAATAGCAACACCACATAAGTCTTATATTTATTGGTAATTTTAGGAAAACATTTATTATTATTTGTCCACTTTGACAGAACGGTGCTTTGTGTGGATCGTTGACAAAACACGTTCTAATCTTAAGTGTTGAGAAGTGATAAGCTTTAGGAATGCTGTCCTGCACGGCCCTCCGTCACCTCTAGGTGGTGGCTGGTGCTGAACGTTGCCCGGCTTTGAGTCATATTTCCTGGTGTAACTCTTTCCGCTCCTGCCCCTTTGCAGACTGATGATGAGCTGGAGTTGGTGAACGAGGTGAAGTCTTTTCTTCTGTCACGCTGGCATGTGTTTGAATGTTTCTCGTCCACCCACATTCACGCACCCTAGACGTGGGCGCCGGGCTCTACGCGTGGGCGCCGGGCTCTACATGCCGGACTCATTGGGTGACCATTACTTCACCAACCAGCACTCGTTTTGGTAGCATGATTGGTGTTATTGGAGGGTTGTTGGCAGCACCGTGAAGCATGTGCCCCGTTCATCTAGAAACCGCATGGGGTCGCCCAGAACGATGAATTGTGTTCATGTAAAGGGGTAGTTTGCTTTATCCAGTTTCAGCTTCCCAGCTACACGGTTAAAGTGAACTGTCCCTTTAAGACCCGCTCCCATATGCTCAGCGGTGCCCACTTTTGTGCGCGTCGATGCATGATGTCACTTGATCCTTCCTGACGCCACCGGCCAGCAACCATCCGAGAAATGTTAAGAGGCAGGTTGACATGAATTCAACCTCGTCAATAAAAACGACGTTTCCTTCTTGACAAACCCGAGGGCTTTGAAGTTTCCAATCGATTTCGTAAAGAAAGGTGTATTTGGTCAAGCATTCTCCCTGCTCTCCTTTCCTCCCAGAATGCTCAGCGTTTGGCCGGCCCGCAAGTGGCTCAGGCCCTGACTACGCCGGTGGTCTCCGTGACGACGCCCAGTCTCCTCGCCCAGGGGCTGCCTTTCTCCGCCATGCCGACAGCTTACAACACAGGTGACCGGGAACGTCATGCAAACACACGTGTATTCACACGTAACTTGTACCACACAGGCAGATCAGTACTGCACTGCTATGGACCTCCGGTTCCTGGTTTTCATTTCTTTGCTCTTGATTTTACAAAAAAATGTTGACTATTAAATCTTCTGTATAGGTTGTTTGATCTTCATGGGTGAACGCGGGTTAAGTGAATGAACGTGCCACCATTTACCCCTCTGTCTCCCCCAGAGTATCAGCTGACCAGCGCCGATATCACCGCTCTTCATGCCCTGGCGTCGCCAGGTGGCCTGCTCCAAGGCAACGTGCCGTGGCAACAACAGCAACAGCTTTCTGTATCCCAGCAGCAACAGCAACAGCTCAGTCTGGCGTCGCTTAGCAACTTGGTGTAAGTTCACCCGTGCATCGCCACGTCCTTCGGCCCTCCGACGTTCACTACGGAATAGGTTGAGTGGGCGGCCTTTCCGTTCAGATCCATGTCGTGTAGCAACGTGTCGCCGCGGCGTGTGTAACTGGCAGGTCGCACTCTCAGGGCGCCATCTCGCGGGCATGCAACACCTCAGATCGTTATCGCATCGGTATATTTCTTCAGAGAGACACTGTTTGATTCACAGTTTGTTCATTACATTTGTGATATATATGCCGTACTTCCTACTTCACATTGATCTTAACAATGGCGCCACACAGGCTAGTTGGTAAGAGGCGTGTCTAAATAGTCAAGGTCAACCTGGATCCCATTACAATCCTCAGGTGGTCAACTGGCCTAAACAGCATAAGTCAGAATGGCAACGCACACACGCACACACGCACACACACGCACACACGCACACACGCACGCACACACGCACACACACACACACACACCCGGTCTCAGTAGCCTTTGTTTTTCCCTTTTTACCACAGCATGTGGGGCACGGACAAACAGAGCGGCGAGCTGTCTAGCCAGATCTCCAGTCTGGCGGCCAATCTGAGGTGAATGTCTTTGTCTGTCCTGGTGCCGCGTGTGCCTTCAGGTGGATGGGGGGTTGTTCTCTGGCCCGTTCACCTTCATAAGCCTTCAGAACTGTGTTATTAAGGTCCATGCCAATTATATGTGCACCCGTAAACACGCCAAGCCTGTGATTATAAAGAGTGATACCTGTTTATTCTGAATGGGTACAGTAGCGTTGGCTAGAGGGTCGCACAAAGGTGTACATTTAATGAAATTAAATGGTTAAATAAGGCAACACGCTGTCAAAAAAAAACTATTGTGCAAATACAAATGTGATGGTCACAGCTCTTTAATGCTGTTTTGTTTTGGCGGAAATGGGATTTGTACTTGATGCTGTTTCTGACCTGTCATCCCTAACGAGTTAATACATCCATTTCTCTACATGCGCCGTTTGTGTTATTCTATCCATCTATGCCCGTTCAGGAATAGATGGATACTAGGTCAGATGTTTCCTCATTCTATATCGCTTGTCTTTCAAACCACACATGGCTCAGTCACATATTCTGTCGTCGTCTTCTTCTTTTGCAAGTGCTCCAATGTTTCTTTCTCCCCCATCCCGCAGCGCCTCGCAGTCCAACCTCCTCTTGGATAGAGATGAGTGGTTGGACCGGTACTGTATATATATCCGTACTGTGTGATGTCTGTGTGCTTTGGCTGCCCTGGCATGTCAATTCTGTCTGCAGAGAAAGTCACCAGGATGCTGGCGACGGCCGCACGTTTTTTAAGCCGACGTACGGTTTCAAAATTCCAGAGTCGTTTCCGAGAAATTCCAGTGGATAGAGACAGAGGTATATAGGTCTTCCTACTGGAATTTCGAGAAAAGCAAAGGTTCTGGAATATTGCAACCGTAAATAATAGTTTTTTTATATTTATTATTATTATTTCATAGTGTCCATGATCCAATGGAAAATCACCCCCCCTCATACACAGATAATGTCATGCTTCTATTATGCCTTTGGGCTGTTTTGTCTGGATTCTGGGAGCTCACGGGTTACGTTTTGCTTGTCAACGGCTTGTGTGTTGTGATCGGAGCGTTGGTTGTCTAATGTCACACCCCCGTGCACCATGTCACCGTGACCACGTCTCGTCCTATATACCCTCTATATATATATACCCTCTTCATGTCCGTCTCTGTCTCCCTCCAGGCCAGTGGGTCATATACCTCAGGGCTCCATGCTGACCGTCAACACCAACTCCAACGTGAGCATCAAGTCGGAGCCCATTTCTCCCGGGCGTGACCGCCGCTCCCCGTGTCCGCCACCCACTTCCACGGCGTCCTCCTCCTCCGGCGGGGGGGTCCCGACAGCCGCGCCCCCGCCGCAGTATCCGGGCTCCCTGTTGTGCCTGGAGCCCCCGACCGGCCGCTCCCCGGCGGACAGCCTCAGCAGCAACGGCAGCTCATACGAGGGCAGCGACCGTGACGACCCTGGGGCGGGAGGTGGAGGAGGCATTGGTGGAAGTGCAGCCAGCAGCGCAGGCAATCTGGGCCGCTCTCTTCCTCCCAACTTCAGCTCCTCGGCCGAGCTCCTCAGGGCCCAGAGTGAGGCAGAGCAGGAGGGGGCCAACAGCAAGCGCATGAGACTAGACGCATGGGTCACATAAAAGACAGTGACGCAAATGTCCTTCACCCCCTAAAGCACCAAAACCCCCCCCCACACACACACACACACACACACACACACAACCTCCTCACACCACCTCCTCACCCCACTGCCATTGGTCACCACTACATGAACCCCCTTCTTTTCCCTCCATCCCCAAACAATAACGCCCACCTCCCCAGAACTGTAAACCGAGCCAGAAACTCAGGGGTTAGTGCTCCAGGGGATGGGAGGATGCTCTAGTGTGCCATTGGTGGGTTTTGTTTGAATCGTTTGGGCTCGAATCTCGCTGTCACGCTGTCTCGCTCGATTGAGGTGGTTATTGAGGATACAGATTGTGGATTGATTTCAAAAGAGAATTGACTCTTCAAATTGTTGTGACTGCTGGTTGCTGTTTATGCCCGACGCATAAGTGGGTTAATTGATTCGATGACCCTTTCGGCACGTCACGTCTTTTATTTGAGCTAGACTGTTTGACCGGCGGCTCGCCCTGTGTTTTCTCAACACGAGCGTTGGTTGTTTTCACTTCAGGACTTCCTGCCATATTGACTCTTCACATCGTTTTTTTCCGTTGTTAGCGCTAAATGCTAACGACATTGGTCAGTTTTTCCGAAAAACACCCCTTCAAAATGCACTTTGGGAATGACCGTTTGGACGGGCGCCACTTGCAACGACAAAATGCCAGCTCAGATTTATTGGTTTCGCTGAGCGAGGCGACACGGTCGAACAAACAGGATGTCAGGTCGGTCTGGGATGCCCAGGAATAGATCCCGCGGCCGCCGCCAACGACCACCGCCCCAGCAACTGGCCAATGCCTCAGGTCGCTCTCTGTGGTTAGCCGGCACTGTCAGCCGAGGCCACGGACAAGAGCCTCGCCGGAGTGACGTTATCGGCGTTCATGCCAAATGCGTGGACCGGAGACACGTGACAATACGGTTCAGCGACGATGACCGACCAGCTACGCAAGTCAACAACTCCTGAACGACTTTCATGCTCTCAATATCTCTATGCTCACATTTATTTAGAGTCGTCGCCTGGTTTTGTTTCTATTTTCGAAGGAATTGCTGCGATCATTGTTGCACCAAAAAAAACGGCTAGATACTGGGTTACCCATCTGAGGACTTCTATGGGCTCCTTTAAGTAGCAGAAGCCTCGAATGCAATGCATTTTAGATGTTTGTTTTGGATTTCTGGATGTTTTTTAAGGAAGTATTGGGGCTTTAAAGTCCAGTTAGGGGAAATTATGAGGTAGACTGTAAAAAAAAAATCACCCATTATACAAATGTTTTTGATGTTTCCAATAGCTTTCTGCGACTCTGTGATGTTTTGAACAAGCTGTCTCGGCAAATGATTTGAAAAGGACCTTTTCTATTTCTATAGCTTCAGTTGGCAGCAACGCAGTTGGCTTTTCAATATGGACGCCGTGTGTACATATGGATTTAGTTGCGTAGACTCGTCTAGGTATCCCTGAAACGGGCAATGTGTTCATTCTCAGTGGGTCTCTTTGCATATGGGGTGTGTGTATGTGTGAGTGTGACTTTGATGATACGTTTTGAGCTGCAACGCGGGGCTCTGGACACACTAGCCGTCGAGTTTGTTTTAGTAACCTATATAATGCTACGTGGTGACGGTGTGCACTTGCTATTTCTCACTCTTTATGGGGGCCTGCTTGCCCACGGTTTGGCTACGGTATCATCATGTCTTTTGGCCAGAGAGCTCTGAACCCAATTACCATTGATCCAAGCAGATTCGTAGAGCGCCATAAAACAACCTGTAACAATTAAACGGATTCGGCTGTTGAATGGCATTCAATGGACGTTTGCATTTAATCGCTCTTTTTCTACAAGCGTCTCAAATCGGATTTTGTGAACTACAGCGTACGGTTATGCCGAGCGAAATGTGAAGGCTGCTTTGGTTTTTGAATATATATATATATATATATATATATCTCATATTCACATACTGCACTTGTGTTCACACTACTGTGAGCTAGGTCAAATGGAGTCGAGACAGTTTGACATCATCCACCTCAAAATATGCATGGAAGCATTTCGGCATTTGCAAATTATTGAATTCTTTGAAATCTGTTTGTTGTTTTCTCATTTTGAGGCATTTTTTTAAAGTAACATTGCCAAAATCAACCCAGAGGGAATTTTTTCATGAACACTTCCGATTCCATTAACGGAACATTACTTTTAACAATTACTTTCACTTTACTTTAAACAATTCTATCCAAATATAGATAAAAAATAAGACCTTATACACAGGGGTGGACAAAACAACGTAAACACCACATGGAAATCGACTGTTACTTGAAAAAACTCAGCTGCTTCTCACATTAGGTTCAGATCTGTTATATTCTCATTTTGAACTGTGCTTTCAAAGCAATATAAGGCCAAATAGTCGGTATTGGATTTGCATCGGTCACAAAACTGCAAAATAATCCAAGGAAACAGTCTCGAATTTTTGACTTCATACGCTTGAGCTTTACAAAGTTAGAAGTAATGGCGGCGCTGCCATTCGGAAACCGCTTGTATCCAAGAACTGTAATGTATGGGCGGCCATCTTGTGTGTCATCGGGTTAACATGGTGGGGGATCTGTAATGGTATGGGCGGCCATCTTGTGTGTCATCGGATAAACATGGTGGGGGATCTGTAATGGTATGGGCGGCCATCTTGTGTGTCATCGGATAAACATGGTTGGGGATCTGTAATGGTATGGGCGGCCATCTTGTGTGTCATCGGGTTAACATGGTGAGGGATCTGTAATGGTATGGGCGGCCATCTTGTGTGTCATCGGGTTAACATGGTTGGGGATCTGTAATGGTATGGGCGGCCATCTTGTGTGTCATCGGATAAACATGGTTGGGGATCTGTAATGGTATGGGCGGCCATCTTGTGTCATCGGGTAAACATGGTGGGGGATCTGTAATGGTATGGGCGGCCATCTTGTGTGTCATCGGATAAACATGGTTGGGGATCTGTAATGGTATGGGCGGCCATCTTGTGTCATCGGGTAAACATGGTGGGGGATCTGTAATGGTATGGGCGGCCATCTTGTGTGTCATCGGGTTAACATGGTGGGGGATCTGTAATGGTATGGGCGGCCATCTTGTGTGTCATCGGATAAACATGGTTGGGGATCTGTAATGGTATGGGCGGCCATCTTGTGTGTCATCGGATAAACATGGTGGGGATCTGTAATGGTATGGGCGGCCATCTTGTGTGTCATCGGATAAACATGGTTGGGGATCTGTAATGGTATGGGCGGCCATCTTGTGTGTCATCGGGTTAACATGGTGAGGGATCTGTAATGGTATGGGCGGCCATCTTGTGTGTCATCGGGTTAACATGGTTGGGGATCTGTAATGGTATGGGCGGCCATCTTGTGTGTCATCGGATAAACATGGTTGGGGATCTGTAATGGTATGGGCGGCCATCTTGTGTCATCGGGTAAACATGGTGGGGGATCTGTAATGGTATGGGCGGCCATCTTGTGTGTCATCGGATAAACATGGTTGGGGATCTGTAATGGTATGGGCGGCCATCTTGTGTCATCGGGTAAACATGGTGGGGATCTGTAATGGTATGGGCGGCCATCTTGTGTGTCATCGGGTTAACATGGTGGGGATCTGTAATGGTATGGGCGGCCATCTTGTGTGTCATCGGATAAACATGGTTGGGGATCTGTAATGGTATGGGCGGCCATCTTGTGTGTCATCGGGTTAACATGGTGGGGGATCTGTAATGGTATGGGCGGCCATCTTGTGTGTCATCGGATAAACATGGTTGGGGATCTGTAATGGTATGGGCGGCCATCTTGTGTGTCATCGGGTAAACATGGTTGGGGATCTGTAATGGTATGGGCGGCCATCTTGTGTCATCGGGTAAACATGGTGGGGGATCTGTAATGGTATGGGCGGCCATCTTGTGTGTCATCGGGTTAACATGGTGGGGGATCTGTAATGGTATGGGCGGCCATCTTGTGTGTCATCGGATAAACATGGTTGGGGATCTGTAATGGTATGGGCGGCCATCTTGTGTGTCATCGGGGTTAACATGGTGGGGGATCTGTAATGGTATGGGCGGCCATCTTGTGTGTCATCGGATAAACATGGTTGGGGATCTGTAATGGTATGGGCGGCCATCTTGTGTGTCATCGGGTAAACATGGTTGGGGATCTGTAATGGTATGGGCGGCCATCTTGTGTCATCGGGTAAACATGGTGGGGGATCTGTAATGGTATGGGCGGCCATCTTGTGTGTCATCGGGTTAACATGGTGGGGGATCTGTAATGGTATGGGCGGCCATCTTGTGTGTCATCGGATAAACATGGTTGGGGATCTGTAATGGTATGGGCGGCCATCTTGTGTGTCATCGGGTTAACATGGTGGGGGATCTGTAATGGTATGGGCGGCCATCTTGTGTGTCATCGGATAAACATGGTTGGGGATCTGTAATGGTATGGGCGGCCATCTTGTGTGTCATCGGGTAAACATGGTGGGGGATCTGTAATGGTATGGGCGGCCATCTTGTGTGTCATCGGGTAAACATGGTGGGGGATCTGTAATGGTATGGGCGGCCATCTTGTGTGTCATCGGGTAAACGTGAAAACTTTTTCACGTGTTTTTCTAAACAACAGGATGGTGTCAAACTGTCCATGGCCTCGCCCATCATCAGATCTGAGCGTCATCAAACCTTTTAGGGGAATTTGTGAGCCTCCGAGTGCAAAGATGTCCAACTCCTTCATCCTTGGAGGCTTTAGACACAGTTCAAGCATCGCAAACTCTATCGGAACCATTTTGAAGGAAACGGGTGGCTGGTCCGGTTAGGTCCTCGATATATTTCTCTTCTGTTACGTTTCGTTTCCGCTTTTTTTGTCCACCCCCTGTAGTAAAACCGTTATAAAAACCGTTTTCGCTACCCTCGTCTACCCAAATTGACCAATGCGAATTTCAAAGTGTCCCCGAATAGTTTGTGTCGGTGATTGCGTAAAGCGTTGGCATGTTTGCCACAGATTTTTTTCATCGTGTGATCCCAGGGTTCAGTGCGGATGGCTGGCACCGGTGACAGATCCAATATGGTGCGTCACTGCAATTTACAGAAAGGACAACCGTGCCCAACTGTTGACGACGAAGGGTTCTCTTTATCTATATTCTACATTTCTATCTGAATTAGTCATTGCACCCATTTCAGTGACGGAGAGGTGGCACCTCACTGATTGGTTTTGTCACCCACTAGCAGGTAACTTGTGTACAAAATGTTCTCTGTCCGATCTAGCAATTGTAGTCTCAAGACAATCTATAATGGTAAATGGAGAAACCTGCACCCATTTTCTCTTGTGTAAAATGTTTTCTAGGCTCACTATTTTTCAAGTGTTAATTTGTGCTGGTGACAGTTCAATTGTCTTATTATCAATACTATATTATTACTATGGAGCTTTTATTTTTCTGCTTTGTGTAGAATATCCAAATTTTTATTTTATCAACCTTATATACGTGATATATAAAATGCTGGTTTCCTTTCTTGAAAATACTTGCTAAAATTGCACGATACATTTCTGCGATATTAGCAAATGCAATGAAGGAAAACGCCAGTTAAATGCTGCAATTTTGAAAATGATGTGAAACTGTATTTATAATGTGGGGAACACAACTGAAATTATCAAGTAACGGAATTTGACATCGTAAAATGCATGGGAATTTTCAAAAACCAAGAAACGCTCATGTTACATTTAACATGAAGGAAATGCATCACAAATTGGAGTTAAAAAAAACCCTCAAATGTAGCATAAACTTAAGATGAGAATTATAGCTAATATATTGTACTGCTTTGGGTTCTTCTGTAATTCTTTTTGTTGTTTTTGAGAATGATATACATTTTGTGTATATTTTCATATACAAAATATGCACTGATATGTTATTAAAATTCTATACCGCTTTTACAGAAAAGTGTTTGTTGTACCAAAGTATCCAAGTCCCTTGAACCTTTATCCTATTTGCGTATGTTTTACCGTATTTTATATATTAAATAGACAAATTGAGTGAAAAAGGCATATTGTCTTGTTTTCATGTGAATGACATTTGAGTTACTTTATTATGAAAAACATAAAATTTCTTTAAATGGACCCATGGTGCACAAGGAATACAATAATTAATATGGATTCAATAAACAAACAAGACCTTCATCAGTTAGAATAGGGCACAGACATAACATTATTGTATAGTAGAGGACATTTTAAGAAATCAAAATCTCTCATCTACGTCATACCATTCATTAAGCGCTAAATTCTTTAGTCGATGTGAAATTTCAAAGTAGTACTTATTGCACAGCCGAATTAGAGTTAAATATTCCCCATCTATCACATTACATGTTTCAATTCTTCGTTAAGGTGTGCAAAGTTTGGCTCTTCAGTTTGAATGTCTTAGATAAAACAACCTCTTCATTTAGTACTCTATACAGCGCTGTCTGGCAGCACTTCATCTACTGGGACCAGTGTTGACCGAACCCAAGAGATTGGACCAGAACCAACAACCACTAGTTGTTAATACTGCACATGGTTGTGTTCATTAAGCAACAAACAGTTTAACAAACGACAGCTGACAAACGAGGGCTTGTCCAAGAAGAAACACAATTTGTTTTCTTTGCGATTTAAATTAGCCATTCTGTTCATCTTAGTCATTGTCTCTCTTAGGACACTTCATATATCAGACAATTCTTCAATTACAGGCAACTTCTAATAATTAGTTGAATCACATTGTCCGTCTCACCACATACAATCCAATATGTCTTCGGTGAAGTTGAAAGCCAAGCAGAAAAAGTGGATTGATTTTAAGGGTCAGGGAAGACATTTGTGTCGAACGGAATGTATGGCGAAGGTACAGCAAGATAAACCAATTGGGAATGTGCGTTTAAACCAAAGAGAACAGACTCACAAAACGAGAAGAAAACATTCCTCTGAGGGTAACACAACGTTTTCCAGCCGAACGTGCACCGTGTCAATCGAAATGCAAAGCCGACACAACGTGAGTGTCGTGTCGTTTATGGCTGAACGGGATTGGACCAATTTACTTAACCCCACCACCTCTGTTTGGGAGGCGGGGCGGTGGTGGGTGGGGCCACGTCAAAGATCGCCCCTTCACGTATGGACACGCACACGAAGTAGAGGTTGGCACCCAGCATGACCAGTATTGGCAGGAAGGAGAGTCCGAACCCAAGACTTCTGACACTGCTACCCAGAGACGCACACAACCAGTAGATAAGCCTATGGGAAGGAGACAAAGCAGGTGAATATTATTAGTAAGAGTTGCCGTACGTACAAATACAGTAAACTACCGCTGCCCCCAGGCAATAGTGCAGCAGTATGACCATTCTAAATTTCAAGACACTTCATTGCGAACAGAAAAAGAGACCATTAAATAAAATTATTCAAAAATAACACGATTATAATGTGTCAGTGGTAATACGTAGACATTGCTTTCCGTAAATTAAAACATTACCAACAAAATAGATACGAATGCCAAAGTAGAGGTCAGTAAAGACGGAATAACACTTTCCTTGCGCATCATAAAATCCATCGTCCTTTTTGGGCAAATTAGCCAAAGACCGTGTTTTTTTTCGCTTGCCTACACTACACACACGTACAACAAATGCCTAGTGAATTGGGCCTTCTTTGCCAACTGCACGGTAAGTGGACATAACCCAACACACAGTAACATTGTGGAATGTCCTCTTATCACTGACACCGTAACATGCACAAACACACCGCCAACAGCACACTGACCTGCCAAAGGCAAACACAATGGTGAGCAGGGGCACTATCTTCAACCTGTCCTGGCTGATGTAGGTTGCCATGACGGCCAGCTGCAGGAAGTAGAGCAGGAAGAGGGAGAGCGAGTCCCCGATGTAGTTCCTGTGCACCGCCACCTGCCACCTCTCCTCCCCCACCTTGTTCTCATAGACGGGGTTCAGGGCTCCGTAGCGCAGACGCATCGCCCCCAACACCAGCACCCCTGGGAGAGGAGGGAGGGACGGTGGGAGACTTGGTTGAGAAGAGGTCCGGGACACAAAGGATGGCAAAGCAATGCACACGAGAGTTGCCCCAAAGAAAATACTAAAAGTAAATGCATTGACAAGAGGACAGAATAAACGTTAGCGTTTATAAATTTGTTTTCAATCGATGCTAACCGTGGCCACACCCCTGAAACCCTCCATCCGCAGACTTACCCAACACGATGGGTATGACGGCGAAGAATGAGCAGTGCAGTGTGTACACCAGCCTGAGGGGGGCGCTGTCTACCAGCGGAACATCAAAGGGCAGGAGGGCATAGCCACCCCACACGAGCAGAGGGAAGAGCACAGCCGCGGCACCGATGCCCAGTACATGTTTCAGAACGTCCCCGCAGCCACCGCACACATCTACACAATCCGGGTCGAACGAAACAGGACAAGAAAATATTAACATATATTAATAATCACGTTTCTGGGTTCATTGAAGTGAGGCGACTGAACTTGGGCCTATATTGTATTGCGTTGGTACCCTCAGGTTCCTCGGTCCACTGTGGGTAGTACTGCACTTGTGGGGCTGTAGGCGTCACCGGCTCTAAGAAATTACAATTTGCGCCGTGCATCTCCCCATTGTGGAAGTACTTTAGAGGAATTTCTTCCAGTTTGCTCGACGGACGCACAATCACCGTTGGGGTGAAAACATGTGCTGCCTGCTCTGGCATCCAATTATTTAAGGTGTCCTCGTCTTCATCCTCTTCCTCGTCGTCAGCCAGCGTACCGTCCGTTTGTTTGACTTGCCTTTCCCCCACCTCCTCATCCCTCCATCTGTCTCCCTCGGGCATGCTGTCTCTCCATGTTGTCTTTGTCTCACTCTCCGGCTGGTTCTCCCGTTTTTGCAGAAGCTCTTGGCTACCCACGCCGTTCTCTGTCCTCCTCTCCGGTTTCCCTACAGCTCCTCCGTCGGGGCCGAGAACTCCTCTCTCTCCTGCTCGCTCCCTTTCTCTGTCTTCCGGCCAAGTCAAAGTGCTGGGCTCCACGGCGGCTGAGCGGTTTGTCTGTACTTCATCCTCTAGCACCTCAGAGTTGTCTCTCTTCTCAGCCTCCATTTCTGTGTGCCCTTGGCCCTGTTGTTCCCACTCTCCAACAGCAGTAGACCCATCTGGCTCGGGGTCCAAAGTCAGGTGATTTGACATCACTCTTTCTGTCTCTCTCTGTATAATATCCCTGTCTTGGTTGTGTCCAATATGCAATAATTGACTGGCCTGCCTGTCTTTCTGTTTATCTCTCTGTCTTCAGGAAGTCCTCCAGGTTTGCCTGAAAGGAAAGAGTTATGACAAACGGTTGTTTACACGCAGCAATAAAACAGATGTTTGATATGCAAATGTGGGTGTGTAATAGGTGACAATTGAACTTTGATTCTGAACCTTTTGAATGTATAACAAAGTGTCATTATATGATATAAAAACACTAGGAACTGTACGATTTAATTAAGCAATGACGTATAAAAGACATTTATATGGGTTCCTGAACCCTACAAGTATCAGAAAAACAGGACCGTGAACAAAACATGTTTTTGTAGGTTTGGCCTACTAATTCCAGACAGCCTCTAGTGAAATCAATGATACACAACGACCTTTGAACCCATGGAGCCTATTTACTCCTACTTTGTGTTAGTTTGACTTACCTAATATCTGGCATTTTTCTTTTGCTCAATGAGATTCAAGGAGAACGTTTCAATCCTGTAAATAAGTGCACTTCTTTTGTCTAACTGGATCGGAAGTGAAACTCGGCCAAAGTAGCCCAACCAACAGGTGTGGCAAGAAACATTTTTGTGGTTGTTGATTTCAACGGGGGAGTTTTATTTAGCGGCGCAAGATGTTACCGGGGTAACGCGGTGAGGAAGAGAGGAGCGTCGTTCCCGAAAACGGATGGGCGTGTCATCTGAAGACACGCCTCCCTTTAACATAAACTATGTTTGCGTTTTGATTTTTTTTTTTGAAGGAACATAAAGTGTTTCTTTAAAAGTAATCCTCTATAAATGTCTCAGTGGGCTCATACAAAATATTATGTAGCAGACCAATCATTAATCTATGTTAGAAAGCTGTATAAGTGAACTATGCCAAACTAGTACCATTGCAATAGTAGGACAATTACATAGCCAATATTTAAAAAAAAAATATTCATGCAGTGCTTTTGATTACAGCAATTTCTCTATATTTATGACAGCAGATAGAAAATAAATATGAGACATAAATTGTTTTGGTTACAGCATCTACACAATCATAGGCGGTAGCCTACCAATAACATATATTTTTTTAAACGAGACAAATATTGTGCTCCTCATATTTTGATGTACACCGCGTTTCTCTGTCCTTGTGTTGATGATATATTTTGCCTTATTATTCAAATTACAAACAGCCTTGTTGGATCAGAAAACTCAACGACGCCCTCTCCTGGTGAACAATAGCATGTTCAGGGATCCTGTGTGTAATTACCTCACCACCACCAATGCTCACTGGACTTATAATAAAACGCCTTTGTCGTATCACGTGAGAAATACATCCAGAATGACGTCACGCAGAACGTCAGTACATGTACGTCAGTATGGGTGTGCACATCTTCAAAATGTAATGCATCAACGGTAAACCGCATCACCCCGGCGTTTGCTCGGGGCATTAATATTAACTTCCCAAAGTTATTTCTATTTCTGTATTTAAGAGACTCGATTTGTAATTTCTTTCCACCGTTGGAATGTATGAAAAGTACAAAAAAAAGAAATTGACTGGAATAATAAAAGACCTTGATCTTGATTGTTGATTGTTTTTTGTTATTACTATTATTTATTAATTTTTTTATAACTGATATGTGCCTTGTTTAATACTCATTTACCTGTGTTTCTCAATGTAGATGTATATTCTGTTTTTGTTCTGTTCTTGGAGTTCAATAAAATAAATTAATATATATATATTTAAAAAGAAAAATAACTTCCCAAAGACAGTCTACCGGTTTGTTTACTATCAACAAGCCATCGGAGGTTGTTGTCGCACGAGCACCAATCAGAGCGCCCATGCGTTTCTCGTGCATCTACGGCGCAGTGAAACCAAACTATGTCCCACCGTTGACAAACGTTTTAAACAGCCAATCGTATTCGTGTGTCAAATATTCATCAGCCAATAGCAGACGCTTAGCCACCCACGAGGGCGGGGTGCGTCTTCTTAGTGTTTCATGTTTGACTGATCCAATCGCCTCTTGTCATGTTTTCTTTCCCTGATGGACTGTTATATTCCAGGAGATAATTCTGAAATCGACATACTTTTGCATTTGTAATATTTATTTTTCGTCGTCTTTTCGAATTCACGATGGGTAGTTTGTGTCGGGAAGTTGTCACTCTTCAGCTCGGCCACTACTCCAACTTTGTCGGCACACATTGGTGGAATTTACAGGTGAATACCATATTTAACATGCTTAGTGAGCACTAGTATACCCGTGTTTTTTATTATTATTATCCTGTTACTAATATGCAAGGGAAGCTTTATTCTTCCATAATGGTGTGTTAATTAAAAAAACCATTGAAAGAACCGTTACAAAACAACCATTACAATGGCTGGCCTCCTACAGTACATCATAAGGTTATTAAAATGGACAATTGATTGTTTGTGCACCACATTAAATGAGTTTGGCTGTTACTAAGTCTTAGTATGAAAAGTTTACCTAACAAACATTGTATACAGATGTACTCCACTTTAAGTAAATGTAACCAGGTAGTGATAGGCATGACCCTGTGATCTGACTCTAATACAATGTCCATTTTCTTCCTGCTGTGTCAGGATGCCTCGCTGACTTACGACGCAGACGCGCCCCCGAGCGAATTGCAGAACGATGTCCTATTCAGAGAGGGGCAAACCCTTGGGGGTCAGATGACCTACACCCCACGTCTGATCGCCTTGGACCTCAAAGGTAACCCCCCCAGGGCCTCATGTACATTGGTTTTCACTCTCAAACAGAAGAAGAGGAACTGCCGTGTTACCAATTATTTTTTAATTAGAGTATATTCAAGAACACCTAACCCAACCTTTCCTATTCAACAACAGCAATAGCTACATATTCGAGGGTACAAGGGTACATCATGAAATTGTGACAAGATTCCTCAGTTACTAATGCTAATGTTACTTCATCTGTGCACTTGCCATTCTACAGGTAGTCTGCAGACACTGAGACAGGAAGGTTGTCTCTATGAAACTGGGAAGGATCTGACCACACTCACATGGTGCGTCTATGCTGCCTGTCTGCCTGCCTGTCTGTCTGTCTGCCTGTCGTCTGTTCTCCCCTGGGGTTAATACTGTGTGTTCAGGCCAACCTTGTCTGCCTAGGTATTACATTGGTTATTTTTGCAGGGAGGGCAACGTAATGATGCACACAGAGAGTCCCACAACAAAGAACCCATTTCTGCTAGACCTGGACAAGCTAGATGTGAGTATGACACACACACACACACACACACAACTTGCACCCTGCTCATGTTCCCTCTCATTAAACTCATCCTGTGTCAAATCTAAGGTCGAAAAACTAATTATAACCTTTAACCCCACAAGACACAAACAGCATTGGGTTGCTTAGTTAATTTACTTACATAGAAGCAAAAAAGGTTCTAGGTGTCTGTTCCATCTCTGCAACAATGTCCTTGTGAAGTCAAAATAGTTTTGTTCAAATACTAGCCATCACAATATTAATTACACATACCCAATGCTTGCAGTTTTATTTAAACACAGTTAAGTTCAAAATCAAGAAAATGTAACTGAAATCCTATTATTCAAGCATGTTATGACAGTTCCTTTTGTGTCCAGAAGGGGGAGAAATTGTCTGGTGTGGATTTTGAACAAACTCCCGTTCCTCACTTTTCGGGTAAGACATGAGAAACATTAAAATAGCGTTTTGCTCACTAGCAGGGCAGAAACATTTCTCCTTCTTACATTTCCCAAAATACCATTTAATTTACATTCAACATTAGTTACAATTCGGTGGACCAATTCGGTTGGATTTGTACTCCTTCAATGACATGTCCTTTTTATAGGGTCTGTTGCCATGGAGACCGTAAACAGCCGCCTGGAGCGTGCTCAGAAGGGCTACCAGCTGGAGGGCAGTGTGCAGGTGTGGTCAGACTTCCTGAGGATCCATCTGCACCCCCGTACCATCTCTGTCATCCACAAGTACAACCATGACGGGTGAGGGCATCACAATATAACCAGCTAGAAACAGCCAAGGATGCCCACTAGAATGGCTGACGATGTGCCGGACGACAAATAACGGAAACATCTCTACAATACCCCAAGCGCAATACTAAAGATACATACGGTCACTGTCCGGGTCACTGTCCAGGTCACTGTCCGGGTCGCTGTCCGGGTCGCTGTCCGGGTCGCTGTCTGGTTCAGCTCTACCCTACCCCGAAGCAGAACTAACTCTCCAACTTTGCTGTTGCATTGTGTTTTCAGGGAGACCCACCGTCTGGAGGCGTTTGGCCAGGGGGAGGCTCTCCTTCAGGGCCCCGTGCTGGAGGAAATCGAAGACAAACTACACTTCTTCATAGAGGAGTGCGACTACCTACAGGTGAGGGTTAGGGTTGATGCTGACTTGTGATGTTTCATGACATTCAAGGTGAAGTTATTTTCAACAAACCACCTGCTGGAAATTTTTAACGTTTCATTTATTGATTTATTTATTTCAATGGCTGATTTAATCCTTCTTCTTCGTCTGTCTCTTCTTCCCAGGGGTTCCAGGTCATGTGCGACCTGGCCGATGGCTTCTCGGGCCTCGGTTCAAAGGTCACGGAGATGCTCCAGGACTCATACGGGGGGCGGGGCATCCTGACCTGGGGGCTCGCACCTGTCAGTCACCCAGACACGGTGAGTGACCACACCTCCCTGTCTTTGACGGGTTTGGCCGAATGCCTTTGTGGCGTGTCTTCGGTCAGAGAGCTTCAACGGAGTCTTGTTGATTACAGCGTTCAAATGTCTCTCACAGAAAATGAGCATTTCTCATTGGCTGTGTCCAGGCAAACCTCGTTTGATGTTTCAGATTTGCCTGTTTTCCTAGTCATTTCCAACCCATTTGGTTTTCAACCCGATAAACCGTTTCATGTTTTTTGAATACATACATACTTGGCTTCTGCATGGAATATTTGCTGTATAATTATTTATATATATATTTGGCTGATGTTGATACGCATGTATTTAAACTCCTGATTCACTGTACAAAATTAAACCAGAGGTAGGTCTCTAAATGGCAGCAAATCAACTAGACAAAACTCTGCAAACTATCACAAGCTAGCAAAATAACGCCAGGCCCAATTTACATTGTCTTTTCGTGTCGACTCTTGACAAAAAGCCTAATGAATTATACCATAACAGACTGTGTACTCAGTACATTAAGATAATGACATAGTGTCTTGTTGTGAGAACATGGTCATCGTAATGACTCTAACAAGATAACTGTGTTGTAATTGTGTTGCTTTCCGCAGACCCCAATGAAGGAGCTCTACCACCTGTTCAACTACTCTTTAGGCATGGTCCACCTGGCCAAGAACAGCTCTTTCTTCTGCCCTTTGACCCTGAAGGGCGGGCTTGGCAGACGACCCAGTGCTCCTCCCACTTTCCCCCACCTCAACTATGACGTGAGTCAGACAGCAGTCAACGTTTGCCTCGCCTGTTGTTGATGATTTTGTAGCGGTCTATTCGTTCTCTGGATATCGACTTGATTTAACTAAAGTGAAAAGCGATTGGCATCACGCTTCCCCAATGTGGCTTGACAACATGTTTACGTTTGCATTTTGGCCGGCCCTGAGATTTCCTAAAAATTACAGTGGCTCTTGAAAGTATTCACCTCCTTTGGACGTCTGCACATGTTATTGTGTTACGATTTTTTTTGCTATGCCAAAACATAAAAATTATGTTACTATAGTGTGAAATAAAGTCCACACATTGCTGTAAATTAATTACAAACAGAAACAAATTGATTGCATAAGTGTTCAGGCCCCTCTCGTGAATATTTTTAGATCTTTGGCACCAATGACAACAATGACTTCCCTCTGTCCTCCAGTCCTCACTATGGTACCACTCCAGTGCTGTTCTGGCTCTGGCCCTGGACTCCCTGACTGTTCCCTTCCGGCTGAGACACAACAGCACCCCCATGTGGGATTTTGCCGATACGCTGACGGCATCTGGGAGAAAGGTGGGAGTCCCCGCATCGCACGCGTGTTTGTCTTTCGTCGTAGCCCCTCCCTCGTCGGTCTGCGTGTTTGTGCTGTTGTCCCTGACGACCAGGTGTGTCCGTGTCCCAGGTGGTGGCCGCGTACGGCGCTCTGCCCTTTCCCATGGTGCACGGCAGCTCTCTCCCAGACGCGCTGGCTGACTGCGCGGGCGTGTTGCCGTGGAAACCGCTGTCGACGTGTCCCGAGCTGGACGACGACGGTCGCTGCTACGGCCAATCGGTTACCCTCAGGGGTTTAGAGGGCAAGAGTCTTGTCAGGTGAGGGGGTCACTAAGTATGTTTTATAGTTGCCGGCCTTCTGTATTCCTGTGTTGGTGGGACTCGTAGGTCTTATTGATGAACTACATGTTTGTCATTCCTGCTGTGGATGTGTTTGGATCAACAATTTGACGTTGCCTTGACGTTGCCTTGACGTTAACGTGCCGTAACATTGCTGCCTCGTCTGTAGCCAGCAGAGACTAGAGTCGCAGCCCCGGACAACACTGCATAGCTTCGACTGTGGGGAGGACGTGCTGGGTTCCTGCATCGATGCCCGCTACCCTGCTACGCCGTTGTAAGTCCCGACATGACATGACAACAACCGTTCGACAGATCCCGGTCCTTTTTCCCCCCCAAAAGAAAATAGCATTTCTGTTTATTAAAAGAAAGCTGTTTTGATTGGAAATACAGTGTTGACGTTGTTCTTGTTGTAGACGACTACTGTAGCTGGAAACGGGTGACTTTTTAATGTCGGCATAAGCGTATAGGGGCCCGTAAACAGGAAGCGTCACTCATGTGTTCCAATGGCACGTGGTGATTGGCCAGTCCAAGATAGTGGTCTGAAAGGGCCAATTAGTCGTCAGCAGTTTTGTTTGGTACAGCTGTCAACTGTGGTGCTGATTAGAGGCAAAGAAACCGACTATTTGAGTGTCCACAGCAATGTGTCGGGAAGCATTGGGCGAAATCTCTTCAGATTACCTCGACAAATTGACAAATTGTCTGATGGAATTTGTGATGGAATTCTATGAGAGTCTCAGACGAGCCACCAGGATGTGGTGGGAATCTTTTTATTTTATTTTTTTATTTTACCTTTCTTTAACCAGGTAGGCCGATTGAGAACAAATTCTCATTTACAACGGCGACCTGGCCAAGATAAGGCGAGAAATGTGCAAGACGACATACAACATACAGTTACAGTACACATAAAACACGAGTGCAGAGATTACAAATTTAGACACGAGTGCAAAGATTACAAATTTAGACACAATAAGACACAAAAGGCAATGCTGGTTCAGTAAAACAGGATGAGGTATATATGGTTCTGTTGAGCAGCATAAATAAGGCACTAAGCGGATACATTTTAAAATATAAAAATACGGTGAGTATCATTCAACTGGATATTTAAAGAATAAAGTGAGTCTAGCAGGTAGGTCATTTGCATGGTTTGTATGCCTGCGAATATGGGAAAGAGCATTTGAGCAATATCTGAGGAAATAATAACAGTAATACAAAAGTCACAGGTATGACAATAGTGCAGGAGAGAGATGTCCACTGTGCAAGGTGAGCATAGCATAAGGGAGAGAAGTTGAAGACAGTTAGCAGGTACATAGATCGGACAGGTGTTCAGAAAGGAGTAGTTTAAAGGCGACTGGTGATAAGAGTGTTTCAAGTTTTAGGGTTTTTTGTAGTTCGTTCCAGTCATTGGCGGCTGCAAACTGGAAGGAGTGGCGGCCGAAAGATGTGTAAGCCTTTGGTGTGGCTAAGGAAATGTACCTACTGGAGCGCAGACTGCGGGTGGGTAGGGCAATGGTAACTAGGGAGCTACGGTACAATGGGACTTTGCCTAGCAGGGAGTTATAGACAAGTTGGAACCAGTGGGTTAGACGCCGAGTACTTAACGACGGCCAGCCGACTAACGTGTAAAGCCTGCAGTGGTGGGTGCTGTATGGAGCATTTGTAACAAAGCGTATGACACTATGGTAAACCACATCCAATTTTTTCATCAGAGAGTTTGAGGCTGTTCTGTAGATGACATCGCCAAAGTCAAACATTGGAATAATACTCATTTTCACCAGGGCAAGTTTGGCTGCCTGAGTGAAGGAGGCTCTGTTGCGGAAGAGGAAGCCAATTCTGGACTTACTTTTGGACTTAAGTTTATTAATGTGCGGCTGAAAGGAGAGAGAGCTGTCTAACAAGACACCTAGATATTTGTAAGTGTCAACAAATTCTAGTTCAGACCCATCTAGCGTGGCGATGCTGGGCAGACGGGCAGGTATGGGCAGAGATCGGTTGAACAGCATACACTTAGTTTTACCAGAGTTTAGTAATAACTGAAGGTTTAGGAATGAATGTTGTATGGCATTGAAACTCTCCTGGAGGTATTTGAGCACAGTGTCTAGTGACGGGCCTTGCTGTAAATTCAGCAATACAATACATCTCCAATTCAAAACTTGAAATACATTTCCCCAACATCTCATTCCTCTTTCTCATGCAGTTCGGTCCAGCTTGTGTCCAGCCCCAGTAAGCTGACTTCGCCGTTTCCGCAGATATTTCACCAGTCCGTTGGCCCACAGGGCTTTCTGCAGGATCGGCGCCCAGCTCTCAATAGTGAGTAAACTCAATCTTGACGTAGAAAAGAGATTTTGTCACTGCAATGTTTTTCATGTTGTCTGGCTACACAGTCACTGTTTAAGCCATGTACGATCATTTTTATTTGTTCTCCTTGGTCTGTTCTACACCCAGTCCGGCATATGTATTTGGTCCGTTTCTCTAACTTCTGTCTTTCTCCGCTTTGTTCCACAGCGACGTCCCCTTTAGTCTCGTCCATTCCAGTGCTCACCTCTCTGCAGTCGTCTTCGGCCATCGGCCCCTGGCTGTCGGAGCTGCAGCGCGGGGCCAGTGCCATGGACCCACGGCGCGTGGCCCCCAGTTTCCTCTCCCAGGGCCCGGAGCCGGCGGACTTCCTGGAGTCCCTGGAGCAACTCCGCCTCTTGGCCTGCTGTTACCGCGACGACAGTGACGGCATGCTCAGGTCCTCCTCCTCGGAGGACGACGACAGTTGACCACAGCGATGGTCGGACCGCAATCGTTTTCTTCCCTTTCTTTGCTCCTTCCACTGCTTTTTTAGCTCCAAACGATTCTGCACATTTGGCATCATTTGGAATGACCGCATTCACACAGATTCTGTGAGTCTTAGAAATGGAATGGGAACTCTGGTTTGACAGCATGGACTTACTGCTTGAGATGGTGACAGAACGGTGATTGTGAAAGGACAGTGTTACTAACAATGCTGTTAAGTGAAGGAGAGAATTAGTGGATACTGTTTCAAGATATTTCCCCATATATATGCAAAGAACCGTACGGCTTGGTGACTTTTGTAGACACATCTATACAATGAGCAGAAATTAATCTACAACTTCAAGCTATGTTCTGTTAAGTGTCTAATATCTGATTATGGTTTCCTGTACAATATAATTAGTGATAGAGGAAATTACCACAAGCATGTTTCACTTGCGTTTTCTCTCACACTCTCAGTCTCTCTCTGTCTCTCTCTCTTTCTCTATCAAACACCTTCACAAGAGGAAGCTGACTAGAAGCTGTTCGGCAATGTCTTTCCTCATTCACTTTATTACGAGAACCGCTGAGTGCTGGACGAGCATCTGCATCGGCCGCTGTGTTGCATATATCTCTGACCATGGAGCACCTCAACTCCTCCAGTAACTCCAGTTCAGTCGAAATCTCCCAGAATTCGGGCCGACTCGTGTCCAGCTTCATCCTGGGACTCTGCTTGGTACTGGGTCTCCCTGGTAACATCGCCGTCCTTGTGGTCATCTTGCGGCGCTCCCCGCGACGCCTCAACTTTACTCTATACTTAATGCTGAACCTGGCGTCCTCTGACATCCTGTGCCTGACCACTGTGCCCGTGTGGATATATACGGTACTGCATGGCTGGACTCTGGGCCGCGCCGCCTGCAAGATAGCCACCTTCCTGCTCTACCTCAGCCTGTATGCTAACGTGCTAACGGTCACTCTGCTCGGCATCCAGCGCTACATTCAGGTGCTCAAGCCGCAGACGTGGAATCGGCTGCAGCGCAAGGGGGAAGTGGCGCTGCTCGTGGCCATTTGGGTGCTCGCCTGTGCACTAACCTCATCCGCTGTGGTCACCCGTGATGTGAGCTACGACAAGCAGAAGTGTGAGCGACACACCGGCTCTGACTCCGAGAGAATAGCGGTCCTCGTCTTGGAGACTTTTCTGGGATTTGTGGTTCCGTTTTCGGCGCTCTTGGTGTCTTACTGCTGTCTTCACCGGCAGGTGAACCGGACGGCACTGTTTAGCAGCACCAAGCTAACGTGGCTGGTCACTAGTGTGGTAGTGGCCTTCTTTGTCCTCTGGATTCCTGTACACATCGTCAACATTGTGGATATTGTCGGTATCGCGCTGCGGGGTTACTGGCCGAAAGCCTCTGAGACTTTGCTGCGCCACAGGTCCACGGCAGCTCGTGTCGTTCGGAGCTTCCCTTTTGTCAACAGCTGCCTGGACCCCTTCCTGTATGCCTTTGCCTCACGGAGGATCAGGGAGAAGCCCAACGCCTCGTCCGAGAAGGACGACAGCAGAATGCTCACCACAAAGATCTGATTTGTCCGAAGGGACGTGACGGGTCTGCCACTAAAAGGACGTGACTGACCTGCCACCGAAGGGATGTTACGGGCCTGCCGATTTTGTTAACTTCAACCAATTCCTATAATGACTATTACCTATAATAGACAATAGCCAAAAATTCTCAAAGAATATGTATAAATAATGTTTGACGCGCTTTTGGTGTGCTTTCAAGAGCAGGCAGAGAAGTCAAGTCACCCCATTCATTGTGCTGTCAACAAAAAAAATGTTTTGGCTCTTAGTTTTACTAAATTGCTTTGGTAAATTTGTCAGACCACAATTGTAATGTATAAAACTACTGGTTCAACTTCTGTCCTCTGGATACTTATGTAGTTGCATTTTTTTTTTTTTTCAATCTTTCTGCCAATGCTTTCGTAAGTTCATGCAATTGATTATGTACAATTACTTGCTGTTTTTATACCTTATCAATTGCTTATATCATGCCCATCAAAATATCTTATTCTGGTTTTAAGGTTAATAGTCTTCCAGACCAAAACATTAGCTTGTTAGTTCATTGCATTTGTCAATAGATGTAAAATGGTTGCTCTTCAGAGGAAGAGGTCGAAGAGGCCAAGGAAATTTCAGATGACATAAGGGCCACAGTTGTGGACTTTGTTCTCAATCGTGGCCTTACAGTGACCGAGGCTGGTGGAAGAATGTGGTGAGAGAAAACGTGTTCTCGTTTTGTAGGTGGGAACAGGTATGTGAACCAACAATCTGTTCTGTAATACTGTATGTTTACTGTACTGCTTCATATTACAGTAGTCCCCATTCAATTTACAGTATGCAGTCAATATACATTATAGAGATACATACTGTAACAACAAATGTACACACATACAGTGAGCCCCGCAATGCATTGGACAGTGACCATTTCTTGGTTATTATGTACTCAAGCACATGAGTCTGATAGAATACAATGACAATGTGAGTTAGGGCTGCTCGATTATGGAAAGAATCATAATCACGATTATTGAGGTCAATATTGAAATCACGATTATTTAAAACGATTACTCATTGATTTTGGAACAATGTTGCATTTATTAAATTAAAAACAGTGAAACCAAAACAACAGTGCAAACTCCTTGAACTGAAAAACACTTTTGAGATTTGTCCTAAGTATAAATAATACAAAAAATGTTCTAACTTTTAAATAGTATTAAATAATAACTGTTGCAGTGCTCTTTCACAATCTTTTATAAAGTTCTATTAAATATAATACAAATCAAAAATGGAAACATAAATAAATTTGATAAAAATATATTTGTAGGCCTATATATTTCTAATATACTGATAGGTCTTAAGCATGTATTGAACATTTTGTCAAACTAAATTTAACAAGTTCCAGTCAATAATGATAAAGTCTAAATGGTTCGGTAATGGGGCACATGTCTTTGGCCAGAAAGTATGCCACCGCGTCTGTTAATTTGTTATGCCTCTCCGAGGTAGATTGATAAAATGTAGCGCTATTAAATGCGTCTTTTATTGACGACTGTGTTGCAGTTGGGGTTGTTGCCCTGCTCTTCTCATTAAGATTTTTTAGTTTTTCATGTGACTTTGTGGTTAATTATTAGGTTGTTGAAAAGATTTGTGGTATTACATACTGGTGCAGACACCACCGTGAAGCAAATCTTGCATATTACTTGTTTCTGGGACATTCTACCAGAAACGTACATCATCTGTCCTTGACTTTCCACACTGAATTAGTATTTAATCCAAAAATGTATAAAACTAACTACATAATTGATTTATGTAAGTTGTTCTGTAAAGGAATATTTATGCATTAGGTTCTCAGATGTTTTTATCTTTTTTAAAAACACTTTTATTAATTACAAAACCCGAAAACTTGCCTGTCCTCAGCCAAATTGGGACTAGATCTTTCATATATTTGTTATGGAAAAACGGTTATTTTGTAAAAAAAAAAAAAAAAAAAAAACATTATTAATAAGTTTAAGTTGCTATCATTCACATCAAATGATTACAAATATGAAATTACCCATACATTCCACAAATAAATACTATTTTACAACTGTTCCCAAGTTTTCAGTCAGTCCTGTCACGTTTAAATAGACATTACATAAAATGTGCATAATACACTTTTAAGGGTATAATTCAGAGGAAGTGATATCATTTGACCAAGGTGAAGCTGACACTGGTCAAGGGCAAGTCCTGTCATTGAATTGTATGATTTTAAGCTTGTTTTTGTATGTCCTTTTTTAGGGGGACAGCTAAAGGGTCAGGCCCCGTCACGGTAAAATACCCCAGAACATAATTTAAAAAAAAATCAATCCAAAATATGTATAAAATGTTTACTGATATCCCTTCCTTGCATGTTAACATTTTTTATGCTAGCATTAGAGGATGTTGATCAATGGCAGTTAAAACAGAAGACCGTCAGCCCCTGTCACATCAGGCCCTGTCACATCCCTGTGTGAAATTTGTGTGACAGGGGCTGACCGCCCTGTGACCTGACAAATGAATGGTATTGTTTGTTATTATATGCAATTAAGGTGATAACATGTTTTCATCGTATGCCATAGAAAAACAGTTTTTCCCAATCTACATTACACTGTAAATCAGCCTTTTATGATGTGATGTTTTTATGCCCATAGACAATTTTTTTGAATTAGGTCCCTCTCTTACCTAGGCCACTGCTTTTGATGTATATTAATGAATATAAATAATAATTATAGTTTATAAAAGCTTTGAGTAATTATGAGTTTTATATTTTAACTCAGATTGTAGTTAGATGGCTCCAGTTAGTGCAGCTGAGATTCAAAGGCATGTTTTTATATTGAAATAAAATGAAATATTTTTTATGAATTAAAAAGACGTTTGGACTATCAGTTGTGAGTCATAGTCTATTCTAATGAATTGGGATCCTTAGATTAACATTAGAATTGAATTATTATTGGTCCTAAATAGGAATTCTTACCAAAACTTAAATAAAGACAAAACACAAAATCAGTTGTCAGTCCTGTCACGCGAAATTATAATATAAATATATATATATATCCACCACTATGTTTTAGTAAAAAATCTCCTACGTAAAGCTAGTGTTTTTATTTGTGCCTGGAGCGTATTGCTTACCATACACTACAGTTGACTAAAAAGTTGCTTAGGTTTCATATAGGAATAACACAATCAGGGCGTGACCAATAGGTACATGCTATAAAAAAGCATTAGGAAATCTTTCTAACATATGCAAATGTGTCTGTGACAGGGCCTGACATTTTAGAGATTAAATGCATATAAAAATGTATTTTATTCAATAATAAAAACATTCTGAGATGGCATAGTATGTGTTTCTCATAGTTTAACATGTCCTGCATATGACACGTTCAGATTCAAGAATAACATAATTTCCCCCCAAGATTTTTAGAAGTGGAAATGTACGTTTCTGGTAGAATGCCCCATTTGCTCCGATTGCTCAAATCCGAACATTTGCCATACAACGGAATTTACTTGGCCCTTTTTGTTCACCAACTTATGCTTTTCTCCCTCTGCCATCTTCACTCGCGTTGATTTTTTTTTAAATGACACCAGACACCTTGCTGGCAGTGTTGGCTGAGTGAGTTTAGCCTTCTGGAACTAGCGAAAGTGCGCGTTCGCGTCATTTGACCACTTTTACTTGCAAAATGTAATGTGGAAAATAATCGATATTTCTCGATTATACTGTTTGCATAATCGTTAGGATGCGAAATCGAATTTAAATTTCGAATAATTTAACAGCTGTGCCCTAATGTGATGTGCAGACTGAGATTCCATTTAAAAATATTTTCATAAATATCAGATGAACCGTATGGAAACAACAACGTATAACATTTAATGTAAGTTGAGTTACACTCTGCGTTGATTTTACTCTGCGTTGCTAGGGAAGATCCAGAGGTGGGACAAAGTCATTGTTATGCAAGTCACAAGTAAGTCTCAAGTCTTTGCCCTCGAGTCCCGAGTCAAAGATGAGGCAAGTCCCGAGTCGAGTCACAAGTCAAAGCCAACAAGTCTCAAGTCGAGTCCAAAGTCCTATGTAACCGGTCTCTTCCTGCCACTGTTAAGACTCTGCGTTGTGTTAATTGGATGAGGGAAGACACCGGACACTGGGACTGCTGCTCACGGAGATTTTATTAACACGACGAATGTAGATGATACTGGATGGATTAAAGAAAGAAAACAGCAATGAAGAGTGTTTTCCTGTGTGTTCTATCACCTCTCCTCAGCGCTCAAAGCAGACTGAGCACTCACAACAATGATAACATATAAAAAATAATAGAACATGTTGCAACAAGTGCAAAATAATGAATTAAATTATCACAATTTATAAAAACATACATTACATTCTCCTGCAGCTATTCTAAACCAAGCATCAATTGGTAAAGAGGGAAATTAATACATTATGAATGTATTATGAATACATTAGAAAATCAAACAGAAATAAATCATACCTGGATGGATTAAAGAAAGAAAACAGCAATGAAGAGTGTTTTCCTGTGTGTTCTATCACCTGCAGATTACAGACCAGCAATGATTCAATTATAATCATCACGTTCTATCGACACACACACACATAATCAAAATCACTGTACCCGATAATAAAACTATCGAATCCTATCCATCCATGCACAAAACACTTCCTAAGACATTTATAACGGTCTTAATAACAATATTACCGTGTATTATGAACCTTATCAACTTTCTGATAACTTTTATAACTTCTAACAGAAGTGCACCTCTAATTGCTTACCTCTCCTCAGCGCGCTCAAAGCAGACTGAGGACGCAACACGGGAAACCAATAATGACGTCACAACGTCAGCAAAAATACAACACAAAGCTTACTTCCCAAATTAATACCAATAATGTCAAAAACCAAATTATAGTGTTTTCTTAACCAAATAAATATAAAATAAATACACAAAAATAGACAAGAAAGAAGGATGATTAGTGAAATACATTAATCCTCATTAGGTACATCACTCATGAATATTAACATCCGTCACATTCACCCCTCCTGAATTTCACTAATATCCTGACTAAATGACACAAGATTATCTTAACAGAGCCACCATTGCAACAAATCTCATTCGCAATTCAACATAATAAGTTACCTGCTTTACAGGTTAAGAAAAATCCAAGGTTGATCAAGTCTCAGATATTCTTAGAACAGAATACTGCCTTGTACAGCATTCAACAATGTGGTCTGTATTACTCTTTAAGAAATTCACATCTTGTACACATTCTCCAAACTGGTCTCATAAAACCAAATACGCTTTTTAAAATAAAGAAATAAATGATCCTGATCTCTTTGCTAAAGATGAACCCATTCTCCGAACATAAAATGGTCTCTGTGCCATTGACTCAATCAAACGATTAACTCTCCTGACTACCCTTCCTGCACGGGTCCTAACACCCAACGTGTCGGTCGGAATTTGCACATGCGTGTCGGTAATTCGCGCATGCGTGTCGGTAATACCATTATCGTCAGTGTCATTCAGAGTTTCTGCCACCAAGTCATAATTACTAACGAAAGATTCTGTCTCCATGACTGGTACTTCAGCAGAAACCCCAACAGCTCCATTGTCACTTGGATTTTGTCCGCCGGCATTTCTTCGACTGTGGACTGAATGACCAGATCCCAGAATGGCATCATCCGTAACCTCTTGACTTTCAATCTGTTCTTGACCTTCAAGTACCCATGCCCTCGTTCTATCATCAGAACTCTCCTCTTCCAACGAGTCAGATAACTCAGACATGCAGGACTCGCTCTCCATATTGTCAGTATCGGACTGTTTGTTCCTGTTATCTTGAAGTGGTTCAACAGGTAGGAAGCTGATATCCAGAATCAGGTTTCGATGCACCACTTTGGATTTTCCTTCCTCGTCAATCAGTTTGTATATGTTTGTCTGAAGGTTCCGGTCCTTTACAGTATAGAGAGTTGGGTCCCACTTGTCGGCAAGCTTCCTCTTTCCTCTTTCACCCTTGTTTGCAAGCAGCACCCTGTCTCCAATGTTCAAACTTGTACCTTTGACCTTCCGATTGTAACTTTTGGCCTGTTTTTGTTGTTCCTTTTCAGTGTGTTTCTGAGCAATTTGGGCTGCTTCGTGCAGGTAAGACATTAGGGTTCTCACATAGCTGCCAGTGTCAACAATCACTGGGTCATGTAACACCTGCCCAAACATGACATCAACAGGTAACCTTGGGATGCGACCAAACATCAGTTGAAATGGGGCATAACCAGTGGTCTCGTGTACCGTGGCATTATATGCGAATGTCAGAGTCTGTATCTGTTCAGGCCACTTGTGTTTCTCCTTGAGGGGTAGAGAACGAAGCATACTGCCCAGAGTCCTATTAAACCGCTCTGTCCCACCGTTTCCCATCGGATGGTATGCCGTAGTGTGGGATTTCTCAACACCTGCCAGCATGAGCAATTCTGCTATGAGGGTACTCTCAAAATTGGTCCCCTGATCCGTGTGAATGCGTGTTGGGAAACCATAAATGCAAAAGACGTGATCCCACAGCTTCTTCGCAATTTGTTTTGCCTTCTGATTTACACACGGAAAGGCGTGGGCCAACTTTGTAAAGTGATCAGTCACAACTAATACATCTACAGAATTTTGCCTGCTGTCCTCAGCACTCCAAAAATCCAAACACACTAACTCCATAGGGGCAGTGGTTCTAATGCTCTCTAGTGGAGCTCGTGCAGATGGCTCTGGTGTCTTGGCCAATATACATCTCTGACAACACTTGACATAGTCCCTAATGTCACGTTCCATTCTAGGCCAAAAAAATCGTTGACGGGCTAGCTGGAGAGTTCTTGATTGTCCCTGATGTCCAGCAAGATTGTGTACACCGTTTAAGGCTTTGATCTTAAGACTAGAAGGAAGCACAAGTTGAAACCTCTTGTATTTGCTTAGGGGATCTTTTGAGACACGGTAGACTACTCCATCTTCAATCTTCAGCCGATCCCATTGCTTAAGAAGGACCAGAGCCCTGGCATCCATTCCAGCCCTCTCTCGTCTTGATGGTCGCTTCTTCTGACTCAGATAGGGCATAATTTTGGAGATTACTGGATCTGACTCCTGGCCCTGTTGAATCTCGTCAAGGGAGATAGCTGAGATTGTGTCATACCCAAGCGGTATTGCATCCTGAATAGCCTGAATGGCCTGGATAGCCCTTAGCTCAGTTACAGTCTCCCACTGATCATGGAGGTTCAATTGCGTTCCCACTGTTGTGTGATCACAGGACCCAGCAGAATTCGGCTGAAGCAATGCATGAAGACTGTTCACCTGTAAACGGAAAGTGTCTTGAATTCCACATTCAGTTACCCCTGCAGCTTCAGTAAGTAAATTGCCATATCGCTCTGTGATGAGCCTGTGACTAATTGACTTTGCGAAGGGATCTCGACTCAAAGCATCAGCCACAGTGTTCTTCTTTCCAGCAACATGTTTGAGGTCGAAGGTATAAGCAGCGAGCTTAGACACCCAGCGCTGTTCATAAGCATCAAGCTTAGCCTTGGTTAGAATATAAGTGAGCGGATTATTGTCTGTCCATACAGTGAAGGTGTGGCCCTTTAACCAATGACTGAATTTCTCACACACACTCCACTTTAAGGCTAGAAACTCGAGTTTGTGTGCCGGATATCTCTTCTGAGAGTTACTCAGGGACCTGCTGGCGAACGCAATGGGACGAGCTTTATCCTCGTTTGCTGGTATTTGTGATAATACAGCCCCCAGTCCATCCAGCGAAGCATCGATTGACAACATTAATGGGAGAGAAAAGTCGGGATGTGCCAAAACCACACTCTGCAGGAGGCTCTGTTTCAAGTGAGAAAGAGCATTATCACAATCCAAAGTCCAGTCAGATGGCTTGAGCTTCCTGTATGTGCCTGCCTTGGCTCCGGTTTTGACCTTTGTCCTCCTTTTCTGTCCAGCTGTTAGGGAGAAAAGCGGTTTTGCTATGGAGGAACAATTTGGGATGAAGTGTTGGTAATAGAGGATCATTCCCAAAACAGACTTAATCCTCCTCACAGATGGAGTACACCCATCTCCTTCCATGAGATCAGCTTTCGACAGCTTGGCTATGGCCTCAACTTTTGAAGGATCCATCGAAACACCATTTCCATCAATGATGTGGCCTAAAAACTTGACAGCTGTCCGCATCAGGTGGCACTTCTTTGGACTTAACTTAAGATTGTGGCTCCTCAATCGTTGGAATACCACCTCCAACCGCTCCAAAGCTGCCTCTTCATTAGGCGCAAACACCAGTAGGTCGTCTAAGTAACACAACAGACTACTAAAGTTTAGGTCTCCGAAGATGCTCAACATCATACGCATAAACGACGCTGGGCTATTGCACAACCCTTGAGGCATCCTGTTGTACTCATGGAGTCCCACTGGAGTAGTAAACGCTGTGTACTTTTTATCTTCTTCAGCCATGGGGATGTTATAAAACCCAGATGTTAAGTCCATAGTACTGAAAAGAGTGTTTCCACCTAAGGCAACGAGACAGTCAGACTGATGTGGGAGCGGGTGTGCATCCTTCATGGTCCTGGCGTTCAGCCATCTAAAGTCCGTACAAAGCCTCAAGCTGCCGTCTTTCTTCCAGACTAGAACCAAAGGTGAAGCGTACTCGCTCACTGATTTTCGGATTATGCCTTGCTCTTCCATTTCTGAGAGAACTTGCCGCAATTTTTGATAATGAGCAGGTGGTACTCGACGGTATGGCAGTCGGAATGGACGCTCATCCGTCAAACGGATGCGATGGACAAACCCACTGACCTCCCCACAATCCATAGAATGCTTCGAAAATACATCATGGTAATTCTCAAGCAACTGAACAAGCTTTTCTTTTGCTGCATCCTTGACAGAGCATGAGTCGATGTCAACGTCACTGAGGCCTACAGCCCCTAGTCTTCGGTTAAGATCAGCTGTACTCGGTGTGAGTTCACAAGCATTCCCGGACGTGGGCGACTGTACTTGGCTGAAACCTTGCAACAGCTCAAAATCTTCCACCGCTAGGCATGGGAACACATCCGCAAGCTTACAGTTTCTTTTTAGGGTGACTGGCTTGTCTGAAAGATTGGTAACTTTTAAGGGAACCCAACGATCTCCCCACAATGGTGTAACAACCCGGCCAATGATGATGTCCCGTGGCTTGGATCTGGAAGAGGTGGCTTCCACCATTACTGTACTACCTGGTGACATCGCAGTATTACTCGGTAGCCTTCCCCAAACAAGGTGCTCTTTTTTTGCCATGAGTGTAACTGACTGCTGTAGCTTAACAGTCCCAACCTTGTCGGGTAGATCTCCACCTCTCCAGCGGCAAGTATTTGCCATGACATCCAAGAACTGTTCACACGATGAAGAGGGCGCTGAGGCACCGTTAGACACAATCCTCCAATAATCATCACTGATTTTCATCCTGTGCATAAGGAACTTAATCAAGTTGGTGCCAATGATCAAGTCGTCCCTTTGTCCTGGCACAATTAGAACAGGTACCATACATTTCTCGCCATACACCTTCAGCTCAACTTCATACATACATTTTGGCCTAGTTGCTTTACCACCGCAGCCTATTAACATTATTTCCTGTAGTAGTGGTGTTGGCTTTGGCAACACACCCTCACACAGCATTCTGCTCTCCACAGCTTCACTGAAAGTGCATGCCATGGACCCGGAGTCCAACATCCCCATCATCTGGAATTTGTCATTGACACAGACGGGTGCATAAAACAATTCGTCAAACACTTCAAGGGTTTGCATATTCTGTGCAATCACTTTAACTTCAGCGGGCGCTTGTGCACAGGCACTTTCATAAACTTGCATAAAATCAACATTTCCGAGGGTTTGTTCAACTCTACCCACACGTCCCCTCTCCAGGCGTGGGCCGTCTATTTTAAAGTCGGTGAACCTTGAGGTGGCTGTGCAAACTGATTGCGCTCGCAAGATTGGATATTTGCACAATCCCTCTTTATGTGACCATGCTGGAAGCAGGCAAGGCAAAGTCGTTGTTGTCTACAATGGGCTACAGTTGAATGTTCAAGGGAGTGGCATACCTTACATACTCTCGCAGATGGTTGGTTTGGCCGAGTGCGCCTCATCTCTGCCTGACTATTCTGGGAAAGAGCACGATCAAGTAGACCGATGAGCGTCTTCATGCAGTTATCATCATTCGGAGGATGAGATGGGGTGCTTTCACTAACCTTATCAGATGACACAACGGGAAGAACACTGGTGACGACCTCACCCTCCATAGGTGACTGGGCATGAGTTGTAACATTTCTCACAACAAAGTTACGCTTGGATTTGACTGCCAACTGTTCCTTTTCCTCTGTCTGATATCTGTCAAGATGCTCTTGAACTTCACCTGCTGTCCACTTATCCGGTGCTTTCAAGCGGAAAATGGCTGACAGGGTTGGGTCCGGGCAGTGCTTGACAAACATCATAGCTGCCTCCTGACATAGATTATCCATCTGTCGCCCCAGCCTACTTAGCGCCTCCTCTGCAACATCCACAGCCTTATTCAAACGGACCCAATATTCAATTGGGTTTTCTCCAGTAACAGGCACTGTGCCATAAAAATCGGCTAAAGGCATGTACGAATATCTGACCTCGCTAAAATGCTGTTTCAGGATATCAAATATCACTTTGGGGTTCTCAGAGGGTCTTAGGGAGGTGTTACTGCGGAGGGTAATTCTCACAATGTCTTTGGCTTTACCCATCAATCTTAAGAGAATTTCATGGTGGTGCTCCAGCATCGGTATGCCTCTTTTCCGCAGATAAGTGTCCATTAAATCCTCCCACTCATGCACGCTGAACTTATCTGTTCCATCTCCTCGGAATACAGGGGGCTCTTTTGCTTCAGACTGCATGACTAGCTTAACCCCTGTCAAATTAAGTGAAGGTGTCTCTGAGAATGACTGACCTGCACCTAAACTTCTAGACTGTACATTAGTGGATGCTCTTTCTCCATAGACTACCCCATTTTGAGCAGAAACTATACTCGTTCCTACTTCCTGAGCAATGTGCGTTATAAGGTTAGACCATGCTGGATCACTTATGTCTGGGCAGACTGAATGCGGATTACCCCGCAAAGGACTAGGTGTTGGTTCAGTCACTCGAGTGGAACAAAGCTCAGGTGATATTCGTTTTACATTACCCCTCCCTGGAACAGGTGTTAATGTTTGGTCACTGAAAAGTCTACCTCTCCCAAAACTTAAACCTGACATGTTCTCCTCAGCATTGAAACTGTGCGCCATCATTCCTCATTGACAATGAATAATGCCAACCTCAAACGTAAAACAACATTGAGAAGATTATTAAAGGATACCAAAGAGAAAACAAATAAACTGGTGACACCAAATGTGATGTGCAATGTCCATGTGAACCAAGATCACCTATCTGTGTTATTGTTCACTGAAACCTTGAGTGAAGTGCAGCATCCACCGGCGACCAAACGGCATTGGTCCTTGGACGAAGATCCTGGAAGACGAACTGATCTTCATCCGGGTCACGGCACCACTGTAACCGGTCTCTTCCTGCCACTGTTAAGACTCTGCGTTGTGTTAATTGGATGAGGGAAGACACCGGACACTGGGACTGCTGCTCACGGAGATTTTATTAACACGACGAATGTAGATGATACTGGATGGATTAAAGAAAGAAAACAGCAATGAAGAGTGTTTTCCTGTGTGTTCTATCACCTCTCCTCAGCGCGCTCAAAGCAGACTGAGCACTCACAACAATGATAACATATAAAAAATAATAGAACATGTTGCAACAAGTGCAAAATAATGAATTAAATTATCACAATTTATAAAAACATACATTACATTCTCCTGCAGCTATTCTAAACCAAGCATCAATTGGTAAAGAGGGAAATTAATACATTATGAATGTATTATGAATACATTAGAAAATCAAACAGAAATAAATCATACCTGGATGGATTAAAGAAAGAAAACAGCAATGAAGAGTGTTTTCCTGTGTGTTCTATCACCTGCAGATTACAGACCAGCAATGATTCAATTATAATCATCACGTTCTATCGACACACACACACATAATCAAAATCACTGTACCCGATAATAAAACTATCGAATCCTATCCATCCATGCACAAAACACTTCCTAAGACATTTATAACGGTCTTAATAACAATATTACCGTGTATTATGAACCTTATCAACTTTCTGATAACTTTTATAACTTCTAACAGAAGTGCACCTCTAATTGCTTACCTCTCCTCAGCGCGCTCAAAGCAGACTGAGGACGCAACACGGGAAACCAATAATGACGTCACAACGTCAGCAAAAATACAACACAAAGCTTACTTCCCAAATTAATACCAATAATGTCAAAAACCAAATTATAGTGTTTTCTTAACCAAATAAATATAAAATAAATACACAAAAATAGACAAGAAAGAAGGATGATTAGTGAAATACATTAATCCTCATTAGGTACATCACTCATGAATATTAACATCCGTCACATTATTGAATTATTGTCCAGCCCTAACCTCATATTGCAAAACAGTTTAACTTTCAAATAGACATGGGTCCTTTTAGCCTGAACTTTTTTAAACATGTCATTAATAAAATCCTCACTCCTCAAAATGATCACTTCTGAAAAAATGGACCATCCTGATAATATAATTGGAATGACTCCATAGAGACGTGTGTGCGTGTGAGCGTGCCCGTGCGCAGCTCCGTCTGTAATCTTCGATCCGCATGTTTTGCAAATTGCAACTCTTTTTTTGTCGACTACCTCGTAATTTTTATAGCCAAACGAAACTATATTCGGTATCATTTTGCCAACTGGCGCGTTGTTGCTTGTGCTTCATTGGTTGTCTTGCAATGTGCCTGCTGGATGCTGTCTAATCAAAACAACGTGGGACTACAGTGATTGGATGTCCAATCAAAACAACGTGGGACTACAGTGATTGGATGTCGAATCAAAACAACGTGGGACTACAGTGATTGGATGTCCAATCAAAACAACGTGGGACTACAGTGATTGGATGTCCAATCAAAACAACGTGGGACTACAGTGATTGGATGTCCAATCAAAACAACGTGGGACTACAGTGATTGGATGTCCAATCAAAACAACGTGGGACTACAGTGATTGGATGTCCAATCAAAACAACGTGGGACTACAGTGATTGGATGTCGTGCAGGGAGCGCGCGTGCTCTCTGCATGCATTTTTTTTTCACAGATGCAGATAAACTGAGAGCCGCGCGGCCGTGTGAACATTTTCTTCCCCAGTTTTCATGGGAAGTAGCAAGTCTTCTCAAGTCAAAAGGCGCAAATCCAAGTGAAGTCACGAGTCATTGATGTTCAAGTCCAAGTCGAGTTGCAAGTCTTTGTACATTTTGTCGAGTCGAGTCTGAAGTCATCAAATTCATGACTCGAGTCTGACTCGAGTCCAAGTCACATGACTCGAGTCCACACCTCTGGGAAGATCTCTGTTGTGATGTGAATTATAATCTGTAGCCCTGCAGACCAGGATGTCAGGAGAGGTCGAAAGCTGCCCTGTAGTTCCCCACAAACCGCTGCATTTACAGTTCCTTTTAATTGCTGTCCCATGTGTACCAAATTTAAGTTGGTATTTTGTTTCGTTTGTGCTGCTAAAAAGGCATGTCTTTCCCTTTTCTGTATTGCAATGACTTGCAGGGTAAAAAAAAATATATTTTTTAATTATAATTTTTTTTAAATGAACAAAGTACAGGGTATAACAAATATGTATTTAAATAAAATTGAAGGTAGCCTATTGTAGTATAGTATAAAACGAACTTCTCTTGCAAAAACAACTCCGACATAAGTCATTAACTAGGCTAATGGAGAATTACAAAAAATATAAGATTTGCTGCTGATACGGGCGGCTTTCATATCATTAAATCTCGTACACGCTACAGCTGTAAGAAATATATTTTTTACCCAAGTGTTTCCTCTATTTAGACGGGTACATGTTCAGCTTTGCATTTCTCACCACAAATATTTCAACTAGCTGTGTGTGCATGTGCATGTGCATGTGCAAGTTTTGCAAGGGTAGCCACCGCTTTTGACTCTGTTGGTGTTGAACCTTGAACAGGGCTATATGGTGAGGTTCTCTACTCTGTCCCCAAGATGCGCTCTCGGGTACCGACATTTGGCACTGACTCATGCAGGCATGAGTCCCCAGGCTTGTGTCAATACAGTTTAACAGAGGAACAGCGGGGCACAATTTGATGCACTGGTGATACATGAGAGACGGTGCTTAAATGAAATGATATGGTTTGGTGTTATGTTTTGGCATGGAGGGTGCAACCACGCCCGGGCGCCACAAGGGGGCATGACGAGTGGGATCGATCTTTGATTGTATACAAAATAATATTTGTAAACCATCTATAAATAGTTTGTGGATAGCCTATAAAACAAGTAAACCTACTATTAGTATTTTATTTCTTTTTTATTAGTCTTTTAACATTTTCACTTAGGGGTCTACTTACTTTTGTTGCCAGCTGTTCAGACATTAATTGCTGTGTGTTGAGTTAGTTTGAGGGGACAGCAAATGTACACTGTTATACAAGCTGTACACCCACTACTTTACATTGTAGCAACGTGTGCGTTTTTTTCAGTGTTGTCACATGAAAAGATACAATCAGATATTTTCAAAGATGTGAGGGGTGTACTCACTTTTCTGAGATACTGTTTACACATACTGAGTCCGGGGATGAGTTCACGATTATACAGAAATCAGGAAATACAGGGTGAAGACATGCGCTCTTCCCCTCACCGTGACAGATGCTGTTTAGATTGGAGAACTTCACGACGTATGAAGGGGAACTCTATGTCAGTTCAGATGAACAGTCAAAACAATTTCATCGCAGTCCCTAACCACAGAAATTGTTAGTGCAAACAGACATTGCATAAGATGTTAAATATTTAATTCTTAAATTCTCAGACATAAGTCAGAAACGAACATGGCAACATGTTTACAGTTGCATACCTGTTTACAACCTTCAGATGGTTGTCTGAGGAAATAAGATCTCTCATGTGAGCACCAAAATCATCTATCAGGATTTTTTGGTTAAAGGCTATGTTAATTTATTGGCCAATTTCCATTAACACCTGAAGTAATGTTAGAAAACAGTCACTGAGCCGACTTGCATGATTGCTACACTGCGGAAAATTTGTCCACCAGCATCTCAACAGACGCTAGTTCCATATCCGCTAAAGGGCAGACTAGGCCTGTGGTGTCATGTGCAATTGACGTCTATGTCAACTTAGTAAAATGGCGATTAGTGGTGTGGGCGGAACGGATGGCAAATTCAGTCTCGGTCTGACCATAAGACAGTCGTCCGTGGAGGAGTGCAGTCAACATTTGGAGAAGCTTGGTAAACAACTGACCTTAGCATTTCTCTTTCCACATGCCTTTGTCTTCACACAAACTTAAACGCACTGTTACATTTTTAATTTTTTTTAATTGCTTGCTCGCTCTCCCTCAGCCTTCGGACATGCTTTCAAGCCTAACAGAGGCAGTTAACATTTCTGTTTTTATTGTTCTCATGAAAACCAAAAGGGAAAATAAACTTCTGGGGATTTCAGTACTCGGTTGTAATCCTTATCTCTTAGATAAAATCAGTTTTAGTGTCTAGATTCTATATTTGGAAATGAGTATCAACGTTTGAATGTCTTCTAGATCGCTCTTAAATGTCTTTCAGCACCCATGGAGCATCTTAACCACTCCAGTAACTCCAGCTTGAACGCCACCGTCCTGGATTCGGACCGACTCGTGTCCAGCTTCATCCTGGGACTCTGCTTGGTACTGGGTCTCCCTGGTAACATCGCCGTCCTTGTGGTCATCCCCCGACGCCTCAACTTCACTCTATACTTAATGCTGAACCTGGCGTCCTCTGACATCCTGTGCCTGACCACTGTGCCCGTGTGGATATATACGGTACTGCATGGCTGGACTCTGGGCCGCGCCGCCTGCAAGATAGCCACCTTCCTGCTCTACCTCAGCCTGTATGCTAACGTGCTAACGGTCACTCTGCTCGGCATCCACCGTTACATACAAGTGCTCCACCCTCGGACGTGGAGTCGCTCCGGGCGCAAAGGCGAAAGGGCGCTGTTTCTGATCTTGTGGGCCCTTGTCTGTGCCTTGACCGGCCCGGCCGTAGCCACCCGTGATGTGGGCGATGGAGAACTAAAGTGCCAACAACAAACAGGTTCTGACGCTGAAAGAGTAACGTTCCTTGTCTTTGAGACGCTTCTGGGATTCGTGGTGCCGTTTTCCGTGCTGGTCACGTGCTACTGCTGTCTTCACAGACGGGTGAACAACACCTCCCTGTTCAGCAGTGCCAAACTGACGCGGCTGGTCACCGTTGCCTTCTTCGTCTTCTGGATCCCGGTACATATCGTCAATGTGGTGGACATCGCCGGTGTTGTGATGCACTTCTACCGGCCAGAAGTGTCGGCGGTGTTGCTGAGCAACAGGAGCACGGCCGCACGTATCGTCCGGAGCTTCACATTCGTCAACAGCTGCCTCGATCCCTTCCTGTACGCCTTCGCTTCGCGGAGGATCAGGGAGAAGCCTGAGGTAACGTGCGAAAGGGAAGATGTGATGCATGTGACAAAGATCTGATGTGTCTGAATCCATTTCCTGCAGCTGTGAATACAAGGATAATAACCAGAACTGTGGAACTGTAGAACCTGTAGAACCGTAACTTTGGGTTTGAATTTAATTTAATGTCTTTACAAATGTTGGTTCTTAGAGAAAAATACTCATGTCTTTTTTGGCTTTGATTGAGGAACAGGAAGTAAAAGTCAATACCATTGTGACAGAAATATTTTCACAGCTGACTTTCGTCCTTCATTGGCTATTTGTTTGGGTATCTTTAAAATAGTGTTTTTGAGAAGTGTTACTTTTTATATGTGCCAAAACAAATAGAAAGTGAAAGTCAACTGTATTTTTTTTTCATTTTGACAATTTGACAAAATTTGACACATTTGTAAAATTATAAAAATCCATAAATTATTAAAACAAATTGTACTTACAAATGCATGGTAAATCTGACAAAAGCAATTGAATTTACAGACCAGGCTTATTTACAACGTAGTTAAGAGAGGATAAAAGCTGGTATCGGATCAGTATCAATATCGACAGATACCCAAGATTGCAATATCATTACCGTTACCGGAAAAAAAGTGGTAGCCTTGAGAAGAGAATGTTGTCGCCAATATTTCTTTATTTATCCATTGAGCTTTTGGCCAAGCTGAATTTGCACACAGCAATACTATCGTTAGAATAACAAAACCACTCGAAATAAACACTATTTCATGATCTGCAATACAAAATACAGTAATTATGCTTGATCGATCTTCTAGAGAGAATTAGAGAGAAATTGAACTTCATATATATTATAATTATTTGAGCAGCACCTAAATATGTATATATATATATATTATGATGCCTTGGTCCTATCCACGTCCTGCCAATCAAATATTACATATAAATGGTTTCTACTTGTGTAACAGTCATGTGATTGCTGCAATGCACGTGTGAAAGCTACAGGTCACGCAACCCGTACTTACTTGTAGTGTGCAGTCTGATAAATGCAACAAAATGACTACACAACTACAAGGGCACTCTGGGTACTGAAGTATTTAGTTTGTCAAACCTGCAGTGCTCCTAAATATATGTGCTGGAGTACAATTATCAAACCCTATCAAGCAAATGGTACACTCATCTGGTGACTGTATTGTGTTAATGTCTGAGTTTATTGTCTGTCAGTCTGTCTCACGTACACACACTCAAGCAAAACAGAGAAGTTAACCAGTTTCAGTTTCTTTACTGATCACTTAAAGAAAAACAAAAGGAGAAAATATACTTTCTGGGATTCTAACATCATCACTTTAGCTGTAAGTGTTTTTGAATAACTTGTGTTTGGCGCTGTAAGTTTTTAGGTTGGACAAAGGTCTGCCTAAAATGCTTATTATATTAGGCCCTATAGCTAATCAAAGAGACAGTTTAAAAAAACATTGTTGAATTTATATTATGGTTTTCAGTTCAACCGAATATGCATCAATTTTTTTGTTTGGTTGAAATTCAATTTCAGAGATCGATTTACCATTAAGTTATGTGACTAATATGCTAAACTACTGAACATTTAAATCCCCCTCAACACACCACACAGACTGCCATTACAAACTCCGGTCAGAGGGGGGCGACATAGGACCAATACAGTTCACCATGAGTTAGCTTGATGAATATTAATCACATGGTCACAATCACAAACACTTATCTGGGAGGTGCTATGCGAAACAAACAGTTAAAATAGGAAGTTTACATGCACTTAGGTTGACGTCGTTAAAATTCAGTTTTAATTAATTTCTCTATAGTTTGGCAAATTAGTTAGGGCATCTATTTTGTCCATGACACGAGTCATTTTTCCAATAATTGTTTATTTCACTTATAATTCACTATATATCACGATTCCAGTCGTTCAGAGGTTTACATCCACTTAGTTGACTGTGCTGTACTCACTTCTAGAGTAGAGATTATCTCATTTGCACACATTAACCAATGTACTGATGGCTGACAATATAAGGGAACATGCTAAATGAATGAGTGGAGGAACATATCAAAGGCAATTGCTTCACATTATTTTTATACTCATCAAACCATTCAGTGACCCATTTTCTTTCGTTGCCATCCGTGAAGTGCCCTCGTTTCTGTTACATGCTCTGTGGAATTGAACCCACCTCCAGATGGACAACCTTTGCCTTCTGGAGTCCCTCTCCTTCTCCATAGAATGGTGGAATTTAACAGACACCAAGACACCTTAGCTAAATACATTTAAACTCTGTTTTTTTTGTTTGTTTTTTACAATACCTGACCAATAATCACAGTACAAATTTCCTGTCTTAGGTTCGTTAGGATCACTATTTAATTTTCAGATTGTGACATGTCAGAATTATTTTTTATTTCAGTTTTTATTTATTTCCTCACATTCCCAGTGGGTCAGACGTTTACGAACACTCTATTAGTATATGGTAGCATTGCATTTCAATTGTTTCACTTGGGTCAAACGTGTTGGGTAGCATTCTACAAGCTTCGGGACATTGCATCATTTTCAGGATTTTCTTTAAGCAGTTTAACACCACAGTGAACTTAAGGTACAGCATGTAAACATCTGACCCACTGGAATTGTGATTTAGTGAATTATAAGTGAAATAATCCGTCTGTAAACTGTCGTTGGAAAATTACTTAGGACATTTACTTTGTCCATGACACAACAGACGTGCCAAAACTACCGTACGTTAACATGAAATATGTGTAGTGGTTTAAAATTGAGTTTTCATTACTTCAACCAAAGTGTGAACTACAACTATTTAAACAAGCATAGACCTTAGTCACCTTACCTGGATGAGGCCTGGTCCGCATGGTTACTTTGCCATGAAAGCGCCCTCTCCCGTTTTTTGTGTTTGACTATCTACCCAGTTAGAACAACCTGGCTTACTGCTACAAAAGGGTGCCCTCGAACACAGCTTCACTGCTACCTCCTGACAAGGCACAGCTGCCTCCAACCTGGACTCATCAGACGGAGGACAACAAAGGGCCCAGAAGAGAAACTCTCAGGGGAGACAAGTTGGAGTAAGACTGTGATGTTGAACCACACAACCCCTGTTGATCTACTGCCCCTGGGTCTGAAGTGCCTGAGGAAAATATAGGATCGTGCTGAGGTAAATGATAAACGTGACCGCCTGCAGTTGCGCATCTCAGAACCGCCACCGTGAGGCGCCCCGGTATCTCGATTGTTTAAACCTGAACAAAAACAAGAATTACCCTCACATTAATATTGATGACAATACGTTCCCCACACCATTCCCGGACGTCCATAACAATGGGCCGATCGTTTACTCTATCTGTGAGAGGAGAAACGTCTCTGCATGAGATGGGCTTGACCTTGCGAAATGTTCAAATGAAATGGTGTCAACGCTGTTGTGTCAACGGCCGCACATTTTCAATAATTTTTCGCCAGGGTTTAAAGTTAATCTAATATTCGGACTGTTCCACCGGCAGTCTTCCGCTCCAAATACCATTTGTCTAAATCTCGTCATTGCAGGATGTTTGAGGTCATTATTATTGTGTCTTAACTTATCATTTACCCTAATCAGCCGTCTTTTCTAAGACTGCCTCTCACAGTCCATGTGTGTGCTTTGGTATTGGATGACTTTTCTAGACGCTGAGCAAAAGTTTGATCAAATGAACACATAATGCTAATGCTCAGATAGACGTCTTCGATCAATTTGACTAAGACACCTTCCCAGATCTGCACAAACACCTTTTGTTGTTACAGACTAGTGATTAGAGCATTTGACCACGAACCAAGAGGTTCATGCATTTAATCCCTGAGCAGCAAACAAATGTAATTGCATAATCTTTTTCTGGAAAAACTTCAACCCTGACTGTGTCCTTAACCTGACATATTTCATGAAACCTGACTGTGCCCTATCCGGCAAATGCCAGACCTCAACGATTTAGAGGGTTTGTGTTAAGTCATCTAATTAGATTAGACCTTGTGTTTAGTAGTCTAGGTGAATTTAATTTTTTAACCACTAACCCTTTGTGAAAACTCCACCGAATAGGAGATTATTACGAGAGACAATAAACGAGAATTCTGCAAGGTCCCATTTCCCATTCTCCCCAGAGGAAATCTCATCCCTAAAGGACATGGGTCTGCCATCTTTCCCCATCTGACTAAACTACCCTCCTGGGAAATGCATCTTGGGAAGGGCAAGGAGCCTCTGTTAGACGTGGTTGACCACATCTTGCGTTCAGACTCCAGGCATATGTGTTTGTGTCCGTGTATGAGTGAGTGAGTTAGTGAGTAAGAAAGACTGACAGAGAGCAAAACTGAAGGAACGAGGGACAGGTGATGGGGTCAGAAGCACGCTGCCCCTCCCCCAATAAGAAATAGCGCCCTACATGAATGTCTTCAATGAAGCCTGCGCCAGCATGTGGACATTGCTCAGGGGAAAACACATCCGACCAAAAACAACCACAGTATACATAAAACTCCCATATAGAAACAGACATATTACATACTGTTTAGAGAACGGATGACATTACTACGAACTGATAATACTACGAATGATTTGAAAAGGGAGCATTTTTAAATTAATTTAATGTTTATTGATACTTAAGGTTAGTCTCAGGTGATTCAGTTTAAGTACTGATACTACTGCTTTAAGAACACCATAACGTTATTTGGAAACACTTCAATGGAATTTTGACCGCAAAATACGGCCACAGCCACAAGCGGTTCTTATTTTGTTAAACGCATTGGACCATGCGTAATGCCTAGGTAGTTGCCCAGTGATTGGGTGGTGGTGGTTCGCGGCGGAGAGATTATGTTTCTGCGGGGTAATTGGAGATTAGAGGATCGTGTTGCATGTCTTTTCAGACACACATGCAAAACTGGAGCATTTGCTTAATGGCAGAGGGCGAGACAGGCTTTGTCCCGGTCCAAGTGACAGCTGTTGCTCGCATTGAAGAGATGCTATAGGCACAAATCTACACTCCTAACTGACATGTCCGTGAAACCATGTCAGGCTGTCATTGTAGTTGTTCTGGTCTCAGCAATATTACTATTTATGATTTACAACGTTGCATTTCAAAAGGACTTTAATTCAATCAAGTTGGACGTTAATAAGTCCCTGTTTTTTATATGAAGGAATTTACCACATTTGTGATTTGTGGATGTTATTGCTTTGTTCTTTTTAATTTGCTCTTTTCAGGTTGTCCTTTCTTGTGATGGCTTTTCCATGCGATGGCCGTTGTATATCTTAATTAAAAGTGTTGTACATATTAATTAAATGATATCTCACATGCTGCACAAGTTTTATAAACATTGATTGAAATCGAAGTTGTTTATAATTTATCCCATTGATAAAATAAAATAAAGACCTTTGATTCCTCTATATTTTATGTTGTTGTTCAATAAATGTTTAAAACATAATTCATCAACAGAACGGAACGATAAGGACAGGTTAATGACGTATTCTACAAGTCACTATAATAATTCAAATACATTGTTATAATGTAGTTGACACCAAGTGAATGTGTGCCATCAATTGTATATTGAAGAGTTGTTCTTTAAATAAATGGTAATACATGAAAATCATTTGAGTGCTAAAGATGAGTGCTAAAGATGAGTGCTAAAGATGAGTGGTAAAGATGAGTGCTAAAGATGAGTGGTAAAGATGAGTGTTAAAGATGAGTGCTAAAGATGAGTGGTAAAGATGAGTGGTAAAGATGAGTGGTAAAGATGAGTGGTAAAGATGAGTGGTAAAGATGAGTGCTACAGATGAGTGCTAAAGATGAGTGCTAAAGATGAGTGCTACAGATGAGGGCTACAGATGAGGGCTACAGATGAGTGCTAAAGATGTGTGCTAAAGATGAGTGCTAAAGATGAGTGCTAAAGATGAGTGCTAAAGATGAGTGCTAAAGATGAGGGCTACAGATGAGTGCTACAGATGAGTGCTAAAGATGAGGGCTACAGATGAGGGCTACAGATGAGGGCTACAGATGAGTGCTAAAGATGAGTGCTAAAGATGTGTGCTAAAGATGAGTGTTAAAGATGAGTGCTAAAGATGAGTGCTAAAGGTGAGTGCTAAAGATGAGTCTTAAAGATGAGTGCTAAAGATGAGTGCTAAAGATGAGGGCTTTGCATTTCTTGACAGATTCAATTAAGAAGGCTCTAAATGACATTTAAACTATATAAACTACAGTACACAAACATTTTGTTAGTAGCCAATAAAGGAAACCTCCTAGTCGTCACCTGTGCATGCTAGTCCACAGACTCCTGTGTGAGCTGTAATTAGGACTCCTCTGAGTCAGGGTGACCATATCCTACAGTATTACACATCCAGGACACAGATAATGCTACTAACAGCCACAGTGGAGGTGGAGTCGTCAGACATCTTCACATTGACGCATATGTGCCATCCATACACCCTGCCCTTGGGCTCTTAATGACAACACTGCACAGGTAGGAAAACGACTGATTTTTATTTTGTAAGTTTATTTGAATTTTAATTGTCCGTGCTCGGCGGGTTATTATTATAGGATTACTTCCTTATTTATAGGCGAGGATGTTGTGTACAGGGATTATTTCCCCATCTGATTCTCCAGATTGATGAAAGTGAACCGGCAAACATTTGTTTTGCATGTTATATCTTGTTATATCGACTATAACTGCACTGTTTTGGGAGCACATGCATGCAGGGCGGAGCTTATCTGCCACTTTTTGTGTTCATGGTTTTTCCTCCAGGAGCCCATATTGCCTCTATAGTCTGTCGAGAGGACTGAGCCGATTCTATTTCCAGGGTGGTGAGTCGAGACGGGATATAGAGACCGTATATATATATATAAACGACCCGCACTGAAACTTTGCGCAATAAAAGCGCAGGGATAAAATCTAATTCACGAGGAGCGCATTAAACATTATAATTGGATGCCCATCTGACCTGGATGAAATCATTTTCATTTGATAACTTTCGGCTGATGTCATTTGTTTTCAACTGGTGTGTTGTCTGACTACGGAAGGACAGAGCAAATTAATTTAACCCATGACAGACAGGTAAGGGACTTTTATTTCTACTACTTTATATAATTACATAGCGGAGAAACCATACCACTGCTTTGATGTTCCTTGTTTAATTGATTTCTGCGTTTTTATAGTGTCCCCCAAACATTGAAAAGGACAGTGCATTGTTCTTGAATAGTTAGATAATTAATTCAAAGTGCAAACTTGGATATTACATCAATAATTGTAGAAGTGTAAGACTTTAATCACTAGTTGTTTAATGTAGCTATACTGTATGATATTAATGTCCAACACTTGACATAGCATTTGTATTTCAAACTTGACTGTACATGATAACACAAACACACTACTGTTTTGGCCCACAGTTGCTTTCTGTTTGTTTTCTGTCACTGCTGTCACACTTTTTCTCACGTCTCTCTCTGCTTCTTTACACTGCCGAGGGAGACTATGGTGCTATCATTGTCAGTGCATGTACACACACAAAACGTGTGTGTGTGTGTGTGTGTGTGTGTGTGTGTGCGTGAGTGGCCCTAACAAAAGAGACAAGGCTTCTATTGTACAGGATCACCAGCAGATTGCAGATTACTAGAATTCCTTTTCTCTCCACTGAACGGCTTCTCAGTCGGCTCCATCTGCCCTAAAACACGACACCGGCAACTTTAATATTTCAATGCCTTTGTCATGCTTTGGTCATTGCCGCGGTTGAACCTGGTCCTTATTGTGTGGTTCGGTGTATGGACAGTTAGACAGTTTTCCACCCTGAGTTGTCTGTCTGGATTGCACTTGGGCCTGTCAACATGGGCGACAAAGGCCAGAGACTCCACTATCATATCAAAGTCTTTTACCTATGGAATATTGACAACACATTTGTTCATCCTACTACAGAGATCTGTGTCTTTGCATGTGGGTGAATGTAGGTGGATGGATGTAGGTGGCTGTGGGTGGATGTGGGTGGATGTAGGTGGATGTGGGTGGATGTAGGTGGGTGTAGGTGGGTGGATGTAGGTGGATGTGGGTGGATGTAGGTGGATGTGGGTGGATGTGGGTGGATGTAGGTGGATGTGGGTGGATGTGGGTGGATGTAGGTGATTGTGGGTGGATGTAGGTGGATGTGGGTGGATGTAGGTGGATGTGGGTGGATGTAGGTGGATGTAGGTGATTGTGGGTGGATGTAGGTGGATGTAGGTGATTGTGGGTGGATGTAGGTGGATGTGGGTGGATGTGGGTGGATGTAGGTGATTGTGGGTGGATGTAGGTGGATGTGGGTGGATGTAGGTGGATGTGGGTGGATGTGGGTGGATGTAGGTGGATGTGGGTGGATGTGGGTGGATGTAGGTGGATGTGGGTGGATGTAGGTGGATGTGGGTGGATGTAGGTGGCTGTGGGTGGATGTAGGTGGATGTAGGTGATTGTGGGTGGATGTAGGTGGATGTGGGTGGATGTAGGTGGCTGTGGGTGGATGTGGGTGGATGTAGGTGATTGTGGGTGGATGTAGGTGGATGTGGGTGGATGTAGGTGGCTGTGGGTGGATGTAGGTGGCTGTGGGTGGATGTAGGTGGATGTAGGTTGATGTGGGTGGATGTAGGTGGATGTGGGTGGATGTAGGTGGATGTGGGTGGATGTAGGTGGATGTAGGTGGATGTGGGTGGATGTAGGTGGATGTGGGTGGATGTAGGTGGATGTGGGTGGATGTGGGTGGATGTAGGTGGATGTAGGTGATTGTGGGTGGATGTAGGTGGCTGTGGGTGGATGTAGGTGGATGTGGGTGGATGTGGGTGGATGTAGGTGGATGTGGGTGGATGTGGGTGATTGTGGGTGGATGTAGGTGGCTGTGGGTGGATGTAGGTGGATGTAGGTTGATGTGGGTGGATGTAGGTGGATGTGGGTGGATGTAGGTGGATGTGGGTGGATGTGGGTGGATGTAGGTGATTGTGGGTGGATGTAGGTGGCTGTGGGTGGATGTAGGTGGATGTGGGTGGATGTAGGTGGATGTGGGTGGATGTAGGTGGATGTGGGTGGATGTGGGTGGATGTAGGTGGATGTGGGTGGATGTAGGTGGATGTGGGTGGATGTAGGTGATTGTGGGTGGATGTAGGTGGCTGTGGGTGGATGTGGGTGGATGTTGGTTGATGTGGGTGGATGTAGGTGGATGTGGGTGGATGTTGGTGGATGTGGGTGGATGTAGGTGGATGTGGGTGGATGTAGGTGGATGTGGGTGGATGTAGGTGGGTGTAGGTGGGTGGATGTGGGTGGATGTGGGTGGATGTGGGTGGATGTAGGTGGATGTGGGTGGATGTGGGTGGATGTAGGTGATTGTGGGTGGATGTAGGTGGATGTGGGTGGATGTAGGTGGATGTGGGTGGATGTAGGTGGATGTAGGTGATTGTGGGTGGATGTAGGTGGATGTAGGTGATTGTGGGTGGATGTAGGTGGATGTGGGTGGATGTGGGTGGATGTAGGTGATTGTGGGTGGATGTAGGTGGATGTGGGTGGATGTAGGTGGATGTGGGTGGATGTGGGTGGATGTAGGTGGATGTGGGTGGATGTGGGTGGATGTAGGTGGTTGTGGGTGGATGTAGGTGGATGTGGGTGGATGTAGGTGGCTGTGGGTGGATGTAGGTGGATGTAGGTGATTGTGGGTGGATGTAGGTGGCTGTGGGTGGATGTAGGTGGCTGTGGGTGGATGTAGGTGGATGTAGGTTGATGTGGGTGGATGTAGGTGGATGTGGGTGGATGTAGGTGGATGTGGGTGGATGTAGGTGGATGTGGGTGGATGTAGGTGGATGTGGGTGGATGTAGGTGGATGTGGGTGGATGTGGGTGGATGTAGGTGGATGTAGGTGATTGTGGGTGGATGTAGGTGGTTGTGGGTGGATGTAGGTGGATGTGGGTGGATGTGGGTGGATGTAGGTGGATGTGGATGTGGGTGGATGTGGGTGATTGTGGGTGGATGTAGGTGGATGTGGGTGGATGTAGGTGGATGTAGGTGGATGTGGGTGGATGTAGGTGGATGTGGGTGGATGTAGGTGGATGTGGGTGGATGTGGGTGGATGTGGGTGGATGTAGGTGGATGTGGGTGGATGTGGGTGGATGTAGGTGGATGTGGGTGGATGTAGGTGGATGTGGGTGGATGTAGGTGGTTGTGGGTGGATGTAGGTGGCTGTGGGTGGATGTGGGTGGATGTAGGTGGATGTGGGTGGATGTAGGTGGATGTGGGTGGATGTAGGTGGATGTGGGTGGATGTAGGTGGATGTGGGTGGATGTAGGTGGATGTGGGTGGATGTGGGTGGATGTAGGTGGATGTGGGTGGATGTAGGTGGTTGTGGGTGGATGTAGGTGGCTGTGGGTGGATGTAGGTGGATGTGGGTGGATGTAGGTGGATGTGGGTGGATGTAGGTGGATGTGGGTGGATGTGGGTGGATGTAGGTGGATGTGGGTGGATGTGGGTGGATGTAGGTGGATGTAGGTGGCTGTGGGTGGATGTAGGTGGATGTAGGTGGATGTGGGTGGATGTAGGTGGATGTGGGTGGATGTAGGTGATTGTGGGTGGATGTAGGTGGATGTGGATGGATGTGGGTGGATGTAGGTGGATGTGGATGGATGTGGGTGGATGTAGGTGGATGTGGGTGGATGTGGGTGGATGTAGGTGGATGTGGGTGGATGTAGGTGGATGTGGGTGGATGTAGGTTGATGTGGGTGGATGTAGGTGGCTGTGGGTGGATGTAGGTTGATGTGGGTGGATGTAAAGGCAGACAGATTGATGGAGGTAGACAGATTATGCCTCCAATAACCCCGTCCCATACAGACGACACACACACACACACACACACACACACACACACACACACACACACACACACCCCATCCCCCCACGTGTGTGTTCAACATGTGGTGAGGTAATCCAGTGCTATTAGGGTAATCTCCTCAGAATTGCGATCAATGGAGGGCGCGCTCTGCGACTATCGGGCACGCACGGTATCGTGGTCCCTGTGAAATTACGTCCAGAGGAAAAATTATTTCATCACAAGGCTTGAGTGTTAGTCACATAGTTTGGTGGGGGGGTGGAGGTTGGGGGAGTTGGTAAAGGGACGCAGGGAGATTTTCATTTGTTTCCCAGAGTTCATTGCGGTCGTCTTCTATCACCTCGATCAGGATTCACACGGTGGTTTGCGATGTGATCAATGCAGACGGGAGGAAAGCCATGTTTTTAAAATAGACTGTGACAGTGTTGCTTAATACTTAAATGCGTCATATTTAATAGATTAGCTTATCGGATGACTGGGCATCATTGTTACTTGAAGTGGGAAAAGACAGTGATGTTTCCTGTGTCTTGCTGTAGGTACCGGGTTGTTGATTACCTGGCTAGTGCGTCAGCAGTGGGGTCATGGGTAATATGTAAATTGAGTGTTTACACAGCTGCTCTGTTACTGTGAAGCGGTGAAACTGAAATACGTTGTGCCGAGTTCACCGTAACATAATTAACATGCCGTGGACTCAAACTGTGTACCATGTACCTGTGTGATAATTAGAGTGGACTGTCATTTCTTACATGGTTAAAGTTGTAAACATGTGGGCAAAAGTAAACAGAAAAGGAGTGTGTGTGTGTGTGTGTGTGTGTGTGTGTGTGTGTGTGTGTGTGTGTGTGTGTGTGTGTGTGTGTGTGTGTGTGTGTGTGTGTGTGTGTGTGTGTGTGTGTGTGTGTGTGTGTGTGTGTGTGTGTGTGTGTGTGTGTGGGAGAGCTTACTTGCAGCAGCTGTGTTTGGGACACACACACGCTTGTGTCTGGTGAAGAGCTTGGCTCAGCCCAGTTGGCAACGCGGGCATAGGGCTCGGCTGTGCTCTGGCATGGGTCGTGTGCGTTTCTTATGTGTGTGTGTGTGTAAGTGTGCGTACCCTGGTGAGTGTGTATGTTCACCAAGCAAGTTTGCGTAAGAGGCATCTTACCCCTTGGATGCTTGTATTGAAGGGGGTGATTTAGAAGGGCTTGTTACTGTCTGCTTTCAGTATATTCATGTGACTGTGCGATTAGAAAAAGCTTCCCTGTGCACAGTATGCCCGCTGTCTCTGCCTTTGGCTTAACTCATTTCGGACCAGATTGAGAAGGACCTCGCTTGAAATCATCGGCGCTTGACAACCGGCGGATTGCGACCCAACGTCTTTGAGTAATTCTGAATTAGCCAGGTTGAAAATAACCCAGTCCTAATTAACAGCGCTTTATAGAGCTTCCCTGGTCCGGTATGCAATCTAATCATCTACTGTCAATGCAGCATTAATAAAAAGGGGACAACTGTGGTCACTGTGTGGCGACCGAGGAAAGGTGTTCGATTTCACATGGCATCTGGGCAGCAAGTTACCCATTGGCTCAGATTGGAGACACGTTTGTCATTGCACATCGACATTCTTAGGTTGCAGAAACTGACTCACTTCGCTGTTTACTTGTTCATCCCTCTCACACGGCGTTTACAAATGCTGACAGAACACGAATGGAGTTGCTTTGAAATACATTCAATTTCCCCCCAGCTTCGCTGCACAATTGACACAAATATGAATAATATATATTACTTCATTTTGATCTGGGGGAAAGCCAAATGAATGTTTGCTCTAAAGCTTGCTTGTGCCACCAAACATGGCTTAGTCATCTGAGAAAACTATTTTGGGAGATGTTGTCATGTTTTCGTCGTGACGTATTCAAATTGCCTCGCGCGACTATGGTGGCTATTATGGTGCATTGTAAAGATAGAAGTCTGAATGGCCTCTATTGTGTGTACATTATTCACACACAACACCGCAAATGACCCGTTTGACGTAATATTGCGTTCCGTACATTATTCATTAATTGGAAAAAATGGGATTATTTAATCAACTTGAGATGCTCATGTTAGATGTGTTGTTCAGAACTGACAGGCACCAGTAATGTGTTTGGTAGCTACAACACCAGTAATGTATCCATGATACAGGGAGTTACAACACCAGTAATGTATCCATGATACAGGGAGTTACAACACCAGTAATGTATCCATGATACAGGGAGTTACAACACCAGTAATGTATCCATGATACAGGGGGTTACAACACCAGTAACGTGTTAGATACAGGGGGTTACAACACCAGTAATGTATCCACGATACAGGGAGTTACAACACCAGTAATGTATCCACGATACAGGGAGTTACAACACCAGTAACGTATCCATGATACAGGGAGTTACAACACCAGTAATGTATCCATGATACAGGGAGTTACAACACCAGTAATGTATCCACGATACAGGGAGTTACAACACCAGTAACGTATCCATGATACAGGGGGTTACAACACCAGTAATGTATCCACGATACAGGGAGTTACAACACCAGTAATGTTTCCACGATACAGGGAGTTACAACACCAGTAATGTATCCACGATACAGGGGGTTACAACACCAGTAATGTTTCCACGGTACAGGGAGTTACAACACCAGTAATGTTTCCACGATACAGGGAGTTACAACACCAGTAACGTGTTAGATACAGGGAGTTACAACACCAGTAATGTATCCATGATACAGGGAGTTACAACACCAGTAATGTATCCATGATACAGGGAGTTACAACACCAGTAATGTATCCATGATACAGGGGTTACAACACCAGTAATGTATCCACGATACAGGAGTTACAACACCAGTAATGTATCCATGATACAGGGAGTTACAACACCAGTAATGTATCCATGATACAGGGAGTTACAACACCAGTAATGTATCCATGATACAGGGAGTTACAACACCAGTAATGTATCCATGATACAGGGAGTTACAACACCAGTAATGTATCCATGATACAGGGGGTTACAACACCAGTAATGTATCCATGATACAGGGAGTTACAACACCAGTAATGTATCCATGATACAGGGGGTTACAACACCAGTAACGTATCCATGATACAGGGAGTTACAACACCAGTAACGTGTTAGATACCGGGGTTTACAACACCAGTAATGTGTCCATGATACAGGGGGTTACAACACCAGTAACGTATCCATGATACAGGGAGTTACAACACCAGTAATGTATCCATGATACAGGGGGTTACAACACCAGTAATGTATCCATGATACAGGGGGTTACAACACCAGTAATGTATCCATGATACAGGGAGTTACAACACCAGTAATGTATCCATGATACAGGGGGTTACAACACCAGTAACGTATCCATGATACAGGGAGTTACAACACCAGTAACGTGTTAGATACATGGGGTTACAACACCAGTAATGTGTCCATGATACAGGGGGTTACAACACCAGTAACGTATCCATGATACAGGGGGTTACAACACCAGTAACGTATCCATGATACAGGGAGTTACAACACCAGTAATGTATCCATGATACAGGGGGTTACAACACCAGTAATGTATCCATGATACAGGGGGTTACAACACCAGTAATGTATCCGTGATACAGGGAGTTACAACACCAGTAATGTATCCATGATACAGGGGGTTACAACACCAGTAACGTATCCATGATACAGGGAGTTACAACACCAGTAACGTGTTAGATACAGGGGGTTACAACACCAGTAATGTGTCCATGATACAGGGGGTTACAACACCAGTAACGTATCCATGATACAGGGAGTTACAACACCAGTAATGTATCCATGATACAGGGGGTTACAACACCAGTAACGTTTCCATGATACAGGGAGTTACAACACCAGTAATGTATCCATGATACAGGGAGTTACAACACCGGTAATGTGTCCATGATACAGGGGGTTACAACACCAGTAATGTATCCATGATACAGGGAGTTACAACACCAGTAATGTATCCATGATACAGGGAGTTACAACACCAGTAACGTATCCATGATACAGGGAGTTACAACACCAGTAATGTGTCCATGATACAGGGGGTTACAACACCAGTAATGTGTCCATGATACAGGGAGTTACAACACCAGTAACGTATCCATGATACAGGGAGTTACAACACCAGTAATGTGTCCATGATAAAGGGGGTTACAACACCAGTAATGTGTTAGATACAGGGAGTTACAACACCAGTAATGTGTTAGGGAGTCACACTGGTTTTGTGTCCAGATGGGAGATGAGTAGACGAGTCACCTCCAGATCCCTTCTGTTCAGCCCTCTGAGACGGGGAGCAGAAGCCAAGATCGGATGGGTCTCAGAGTATCCGGTTACCTGTAGCTGTGACTGTCGTCTCCTGGTGACGCGCTGCCAGAGAAGACACAGCGCCACCTGCAGGAACCAGATCCTAATGCTGCCAGCTGTCATTAAACGGTGGACTTATAGGGAGATTCTACCACTTTAATACCAGGGTTTCTCACTGATTACATGTTTGCTGCTCAAACTCTCAGCCAACCACAGTTTTTTTGTGATCGACTGGCTGTTGTTGTAGAATAGATTTCAATCGTTTTAGGCATAGCATTTAATCCTACATAAGGGAGATCACGTGCCCATGCTGATTGGCCGGGAGGCCTTGTGTCGTTATCGTTCTGATTGGTCAGACGGCAAGCGACAACGGGAAGGAATGCAATCTGGGTCGGCTTAGGTGGCTTCGTTCAGCTTGTCATATCCTGTTGTCTATTTCTCTGTTATTCTGAGTTGGGTCGACTTATATCACGTTAATGTTTATATGGCAAAAACATGCCACATTTTTTATACGAGTGTAAACAAATAAAAACTCCAATATATGACAACCCTATGTGTTTACTCAATCGTTCCACACACACAGTTCTTTTTTAACCAACCTATCGATTGAATGTCTGGCTGGGGCTTATTTGGAGTTCAGATGGGTTGACGTCTCAATCCAATGTGAAGCTAAATTGGATCTTATGTCTTTGTGGGCGGTTACTTTTCGGATAAAGCGACGACGATAGCTTACGCGAAGCTTCCGCGTTATTTGAGTTTGTCAGTTAACATCTGTCTTCATCTGAAACATGTCGGAAATATTGCTAGGCTGAGTTGATACCCGGATTGGGACAATAGTTAGCGCATTGGTTAGCATGAAACTAAACACAATTCACTCAGCATTTCATCAATCAGCAAATGGACAATTCCTGCTGTTGATTTGGAGTCCATGTCAAGATTTCTTCAGGCTACCACCAACCGAATGTGGGAAAACATACTAAATATAACCGAATGCGATGGGTTATGTACTGTGTTGGTTACGCAGCGTTATTGTCTAGATATTCATAAGTTAGCATTGAACCAACGTAGCATTCCTTTTACAGACCGAGCGATTGGTGGTCAAAGAGGGGGAGAGAATCTGAGCTGACCTTACCATGATAATCTAATCCCTCTCTGGAGTGCTTTTTTTAGAGAGCAAGTTAATGCCCCCGGATTAGACTCCAGTGTCGCCCACACCGACCAATCAGGGAAGCAGATCCTGAGCGACGGAGGGCTCCGGGCTTAACGTACAGCCTACCGTGTCAATAAGGGAGGCACCTCAGACGCCGGACCTTCTGAGCTGACTCCGTAGGGCGTCGGTTAATCGTGCAACGGGGCCGTCTATGTGTTCGCGTCGTCGAGTGCGTTTGTGTGTTTGTGTGTACGTCGCCTGTGTTTTGGTGCCTCTGGGTTTCTAACCAGGCCGTCCGACTGGTTCACGCGTTCCCAATGCCCCCGGGCGAACACACGTGTCAGCCGTATCAGCGGTATAGCGGTGGTATATCATATCCTCCGTCTCTCCGTTCCCGGTTCCCGGCGCTCAGTACCCCCAATCCACCCACCCCCCCCCGTGTTAGCGCCCGCCCGTCCTAGCGGTGTAGCTGCCCCCGGGATGGGATGCTTACAGGGGCTCCATGGAGCAGCTCGTCACGTAGTAATCGGGTGTTTTTATTGTGTAACAGGGTGTCGAGGTGAACAAGGAGGGGGATGGCAGTGTGTGTTATGTGCTACTTTGACTCCAAGACACACACGCACACACACACACACAGAGAGACACACACACACACACACACAGAGAGACACACAGACACACACAGACACACACACACACACACACACACACACACACACAGACACACACACACACACACACACACACACACACACACACACACACACACACACACACAGAGAGACACACAGACACACACAGACACACGCACGCACACACAGACACACACACACACACACACACACACAGACACACACGCACACACAGACACACACACACACACACACACACACACACACACACACACACACACACACACACACACACACACACACACACACACACACACACACACACACACACACACACACACACACACACACACACACACACACACACACACACAGAGAGAGAGAGAGGCAGCAGCAAAACCACACCAGATGCCAGTCGCTTCAAAGGGATGCTGTTTGCACCAGTGAACATTTTGCACCTCTTATGTCATAACGGAACGTTAAAACAAAGCTCGAAAATGAGGCCATTACTTAATCTCCTATCCTAATATCGTACGCTTCTTCCCGCGGCATACGCGGCAGGATTTGGGAACGCCGGGGTTTCGCCACCAGGATTTGATTGTCGTGTGTCGGAATAGCGACACGGCCTCCTTCCTCGCTCGAATGTCTGTCTGACTTGATGTGTTGAGACTATGTCCCCGACGAGCAACCTGTGTCTGCCACGCTCGGTTCGTCTCGCGGAAAAACAACCGTTTGACACACAGTGTTTTCTGACACACCAACACGCCACGCTTCTTTGATAACGGTTTCTTCACGCGCCTGTTAGAGAGTGTTTTCGACAGACCTCTGTAAAGTGGGCCCCTGGGGACCTAGATTAGGCAGACTGTGGTGTCTCGTGCTGCACCGTCTCCTCTGGTGAACAAAGCCACTTTTAAAGGGCCTCAGCTGTGACCTCACCTCAACACGCGGCTCACATCCTCTGCGCCGCACACCTCTTGTCTGTCTCTCTGTAGCTGGTGTCTAAACGTAACAGGAAAGGGTCCCGTTTGTCACAGAAGTGGCCCAGGCCCAAAGCCTTTCTCTCGTTGTCTCTCCCGTGTGTTTTGTGTGGTTTCGCCTCATCGGTAATCGTCTCGTACGCGGTTAGCGTTCCTCCAAAGCAGTCAAGGTGAAATGCTGCAAATCCCCAGTCTGTCCGTGCCTTAATATGTGTCATATTATTATTGCTGCACCGTACCATTTCATAAAATCACTTCAATGTTCACCTCATTGTCTATTGCCTTAAGTGCTTATAGGTCCTGTAGGAGCTAGGGGTTGATTTAGGACCGGGCAGGACAGCAATTTGGAGCAGTGACAGGACCACGCTCCGTAGCATAACATTAGCAGAAGGACCGTCCCTTGCTAGCATAGTTGTGGCTACGTTGGCACAGCTTGCGGCTGGCTGAGAGAGCATATGTGGTTGACGTCATCAGTACACACGGTAAAAACACGCTCTCACACATGTATTCATACACACATGCACACGCACACGCACACGCACACGCACACACACACACACACACACACACAATAACATGGCAATAACACAGGCTCCCAGCTCAGCACCAGAGCGCCAGGCCATGGGGAGTTTGTGCTGAGCTGGTTAAGGCATCAGGCAGAATAAATGTGAGGACAGCTGACTGGACACGGCTATTCAACTGCCAAAGAAAAGAGAGAGAGAAAAGAGAGCAGGAGAGAGGAATTCATTCTAAAGAACAGGGTCGGCCCCGAGCAACACGTCTGTCTGTCTGTGCTGCGTGCGTGCGTGTGTGTGTGTGTGTTTCCTACCGTGGTCGTAAGCCGTGTCGTATTCCTGTGTACCTGCATGTTTGCGTGCGTTTATCTACTGTAAAGAATCACGCCTCTAATATTTAAATAATTGATTATAAAAGGTTGCCCGAATCCAAAACGCTGATTGGTTTATAGCTTTTGTATATGTGACCATATAGCCATTTTATGAAGAAGTTAAGCCTGGTCAGCCGGTTGATGGGAAGAGGCACTCTACTCACTAAAGAGCCAATCATAGTGCCCCAGTGCAGTGATGGGGAGATTGCCCTGCATTGGATGCTCTCTTTCATTTGGAACACTTAACGGGCGTCCTGTGATCACTAGCGACCCCATGGTACTTGGTAGGGGCGTTAACCCAACTGTCCAGACAACAATTCTTTGAATCATACAAATATGTGAGCACTGCACGTCCAGTCCATATTTTCGAGTCTGGTTTTGCTGAGAAGAAGCGTGAACGACTCAAATAAAATAGTAGCGGTTTGGGATGTGTATCCTATTTCTATATCTCATTGCTTGATTCAACTTCATTCTATTGTTTATTTTTATGTGTTATTTTCGTACGTATTTATGCGAGGCTGTTTTATTGTGTTTCCTTTAATCGTGTAGGGCGACCATAGCCCCTGTCCTCTTCAACAGAGTTTCGCCGTTGGGTAAAAATCGAGGTAGCATTACTGGTTGCGGAGCTAGTGTTTGCATGTAGTCAAAATTAGGATATGTTATTGCATTCATTAAAACATGTAGGTATTTAGAAGCGTTGTAGGCGTTAAATTGCTTTTGGGAGTAACTGTCTCAACTAAGCACGTAAACGTTACGTTGTGCAGGACTGCAATTTTCGGTCACCGCTTTGGCGAGACGGTTTTGATCATTTAGCATCTTCTGTGATATAGTATGTAACAGATTCTGAATTAGCTATTCAAATATTCAGGATTTATTTTCGTCAAAATATGTCATCACCAACCTGTTGACATTTTCAATCAGTCAGCAGAAACCATAATACCTTATAATTACATAATTACAGTTTGTCTCCCGACACAAACACAACTCACAACGCTTCAGTTTTGTTTCAGAATTTTACTTTATACTTCTTCCTTTGGTAAACCGGCTTTCCTGCTTTACTCTGAATGTAATCTATGGGTTAAATGAAACTGTAATCCACAATTCAGTTTGCTTTAAGCGACATAAAAATATCCGTCTTCCCTTTGGCCACCACAGGATTCAAACCGACGGTCTCCTGGCTCCCGTCCTCGTGCGCACGCAGAACCCTCCTCTCCCATCTGTTGCCCTTCATTGTGTTAACCCGTCATCACCCGGCCCGGCCCTTATCTTAACCCCTTAATTACCGCTCCCCAATCGCCCTTGTCATCTCGCCCTCCCGGGCCCCGGAGACAGTGTGTCACTGCGTCCGAGCGCTAATCCGCCAGCGTCTGCCCTCCGAACACCTGCCGTCGCCACGCTCGTCCCGCTCCGGTGCGCGAAAGCCCACGTCGGGCTCCACTCTGCTGTTAGCGAGGAACACGGACGGTGGCGCGAATGCACGTCTCGTAGTGGCCCCGGCCCGGGCCTGCCAAGTCCTATTGTCCCCTCAACCCCTGCCCCCCCCCGCTCTTAGACATCTTTTGCGGGCCTGCTGATGTGCACGGCAAAGGCCCCGATCGCCCAACAATGGCCGCTGTGGGGACCCCCCGGTGATGGGTGGAGGGCGAGACGTGAGGCGATGTGACAGTTCTGGTGCAGCCGACACAATGGTTCCCCTCCTCCCTCGCGGGCGCACCACGGCCCCGCTTTAGCCATCAGAGAGACTTTCCACTCCCGTAGTTTTGCAGAAGGAAGCCACCGTCTTCTGTTCTGGTCTGGGAAACCACCCCTTTGTTTTGATTCAGTCTGCCCTAATGGGTGTGCGTAAATCATCGGGGAAAAACGACTTAAACTCAGCTTGGACCGATGCCCCTTCGTAAAGACAACACTGAGGCTGTTGGTGGATTTATTTAGGGGTTATGAGGCGAAATATTATCAAGAATTCATAGCTGTCTTTTAACCACACGGACGCCACCCACCTGTCACCTCGAACCGTATTTAAAAGTCCTTCCATCCTCGCGTTTCTGTTATGAGTGCGGTTAACTAGTGGGTTTCCGGCAGTCTTTTCCTTTCATATTACTAGACTTTCAACATGACCTTAGCGTTCTTGTTCTTTTTGTGTGTGTGTGTGTGTGTGTGTGTGTGTGTGTGCGCGTTGATAATGGTGTATTGACAGGGTCTGGAGTGAACTGGCCCAGAGGCCTCATTCTGACCGGTCAGGACTGAATGCACCTCTTCATGCTTCGCTACACACACTCACTTTAGGCATGGGGAACAAACAACGCGCGCACACACACGCACACACACACACACACACACACACACACACACACACACACACACACACATGCTTCCTATGGTTAGCCATCAGTCATCCTGTTGGTCACAATAGCCATGCTAAAGTCTGTGTAATGCAAATTCGTGGTCCCTCTCCCCAATGTCTGTCTAGCGCACGCTACGTTCGTAACGCGTAAAAACTGTGCATACACATCGTCGCGCTACGTCCCAATATCTGAGGAGGACTCTCTCCGAAAGACACGCTTGGTCTTTCGGAGAGAGTAAGATGTTGACGTTCTTTGAATTGCTGTTGCTGTTGTTGTTGATGACTGTGGCATGATAGCACCCCACCACCACCCCCGTGTCCTCTGGCTGACCTCTTAGTGACTGGTGACGGTGGCTATAGTGTTTTCTCTGTCCCTGCCTCTGTCGCTTTGTCTTTCCCTCCGACATTTAGCCAACCGCGGTTTTGTTATTGCATTTGTTTGATTGGTATAATAAACCCGTTGTGAGAAAATATATGATTGAATCTTTTTTTCTCTCCAATGTTTTTCAGGATTTTCACGTGAGTCTCCTCTAAGTCTTGGCGATAATTCTTCCGATGACTCTCAGGGATGAGATGTTAGGCTCCCTCAATCATCACATCACCGTTGCTTCAATGAGGACCGTATGACTTTGGACGGCTCGGTTCAGTTTCGTCATTCGGGATCAAGCGGACGCTTGAGCTAACGCGGCCCCGGGCCTGAGAATGGAGTTGGAGCGCGAGGTGGTGCAGGAGGAGCAATGCCGCGTCGACGGTGTCAAAAGCGACCCGGAGGAGGACGACAAGACAGCCGGCCACGCCTGCGGACTCTGCGGACGGAGTTTCCCCCTCCTGAGCTCGCTGTCTCAGCACATGCGCCGGCACAACGGGGAAAAGCCCTACAAGTGTCCCTACTGCGAACACCGCGTTGCCCAGAAGGGCAGCCTGAAAGCTCACGTCCGCGGCCACAAGCTAGGCCTGCTCAGCCGGAGCCTCGGCAAGACGGAAGGGGAGGAGGAAAATGCTAATGAGAAGCGAGTACACACAGACGGGGACACAGAGCTACCGGACAGTCCCGCCAATGGCTCCTCGGCCAAGAAACCCAAATTCAATGGCAAGGCGAAAAAGAGAATCTCGCGGAAGAAATGCGCGGACACAGTAATCCAGAATGACACGGAGGAACCATCGCAGACCGCGGCCGAGTTTGACTCAATGCCGGAGAGGGCCAATGGAGTGGACGAAGGGATTGGGGAGGCCGACAAAGGCTCCTTTCCCTGCGGCTCCTGCAGCCAGGTCTTCCCCCGGGCCCTGCTCTTAAAAGCCCACGCGAAGAAGCACCGAAGCTCCCTGGATCACGGATGCCGCATCTGCGGCCGGCGCTTCCGCCAAGCCTGGTTCCTCCAGAGCCACATGCGGATCCATCGGACGAACACCCAGCTGCGAGGCGGCGGTGGCGGCGACGGCGGTGAGCCCCAGGCCACCGTCAACGGGGTCCCCCGGGACCCAGCTTCCCTGGTGAACGACGGCTGTCTCTACGAGCTGTGTGCCGGCTGCGGAAACTTCTTCTACGACCGCAAGACCCTCCGGCTGCACGAGAGGCTACACAAGCAGAGCCACACCCCAAGCAAGCAGAGCCACGGTCCCACCGGCAACTCACAGCAGGCTGACTCCGACAACGGCTCACTGTCACCCGCTGCCAAGAGACAATTCCTGGAATGCCTGAACCTCAGGGCAGCCGGGGCTGGAGAGGCGGCCGAGGATGGGAGCCTTGGACGACGGATTCCTGAACTGGACCCGGTGTGCAGTTACCAGGCCTGGCAGCTGGTCACAAGAGGGCGTGTGGCGGAGGCCACGGAGAGAGGTTGGAAGGAGATGCCGGCGGACGAGGAGCTGGCATTTAACCAGGAGAAGGGCACGCACGTGCCGCTGAAACAGGAGAAACGTAAGAGGCAGCTGGATACCTCCCAAAGCAAGAAGAAGAAAGGTTCTCAGGACGCTGTTGTTAATCATCAGCAGGGAAACAGCAGGAATGGACCCTCCCTGTTGAACGGGCTCAACCCAGAGACGTTTGGGATATTGCAGAAGAAGAAGGTCAGAGATCAGTCCAACAAGCAGTCGACCAAATCAAACTCTGCAAGTCAGACCGGCACAGCGAAGACGAATAGTATCAGGGACTCAAGCCATGGAGGTGAGACTAAAACACGCTCTCACACTGTCCTGTGTTGATTAATGAAATGATCTGCACACGAACAACAGTTCTGCATGTTATATGTTGACATATTCTCCCATGAGCTGCTAAGTTATCATAGTATATGTGTCAATACGGGAAATCTACTCTACTCATACGATTGAATGAATATCAGGATGCGTGTTAGTGTTGAACTCTGCGATATGATATGAAATGATGTCAGTGTCATCTAGATTACAGTATTGTTAATCGAAAAACTACAGGTCAACGCTGAAGTTTGCATTATGCAAAGTTTGCACTTTGATTTTAGAAATAAAAAATGGCGTATATAAGTATTCATTTCAAATGGTTTATTGTTTGGCTTCAGTTGCAATGGGGTGTATACTAACAGGGATTCTATGTATCAGCATTGGCCTCTAGGTACAATTGAAAATAAGGTTAATGGCGCCATCATGTGGCAAAGATTTGATATTACACCCATTTATGTCTGTTAAAATATTACGGAAGACCCTTCTATCTAGCAGTTGCACAAACCTTTTACCAACATTCATAACCTGAAATCTGCTTACGAATGTTTTCTGGAAAGACTGGGCCTTACACAGGTAGGTAGTGAAGTGTTCATTAGACAAAACTCTCAAATGAAATGGGTTATAATTGATATAACTTTATACGATAACACAACCTTTCTCCTATTTTTTTACTGAACACGATGAGGATTGTATTAGCTATTCTTGGGCGGCTTAGCGTGGTTGGATAGTGAGTGTCTGAAGTGAGTAGACTGTAAACCACAGGCGTCAGACCGGTTCCATGGAGGGCCGACTGTCTGGAGGTTTTTGTTTTCACCCTGTACTTGATTGATTAATTAGGTCACTATTTGGTTAGGTTCCACCCACACCTGGTTGTTTAGGTCAGAACTAAGAACTAAATGGAAGGAAAAAAAAAAAACCTCAGTGGAATCGGTTTGACACGCAAGTCGTAAGTCGATGCAAACTGATAGACATACTGGCCAGAACGTTTGAATGGGTAAAATCTCAGGCACTTACTGTGCAAAACCGAAAATTATAAAATAACTTTGTCCCTCACTCTGTTGTCACCTGCTTAATACGTTCACACTTTGCTGAAGCAAACACTTTTCACTTTGTAATCCACAGAGACCAAGCCATACACATGTGACCAGTGTGACTTCCACACCAGCGACCCCTCCTCGTTCACATTCCATATGCACAAGCAGCACCAGGACATTGGGGACACCCACCATCCCCTGCTGGGGGCTGTTATCGAAGACCCGAGCCACAAACCCCCCCACGCCTCGGGTTACATGGAATACCTCCGGCTGAAGAGCACGTTGCTCAGTCGGCCCTACTGGAATCCCCGTGCTGGCCATCCCGGCCAGGAGAGGGCGACGACGCGGGGCCGGCCGGAGAAATCAAAGACTTTAATAGTGAAAGGCCCGTCCTCTCAGGATGCAACCGTCGGCATCAACCTTCTCAACCTGTCTGCCCCAGAGGGCCAGGAGGAGGATGTTGGCACGGACCAAACGGCAGTGGCGTCTGAGGGTGCGTTGGTCAGACACCATTGTCCGTTTTGCGCCCACACCACTCACTACCCGGAGGTGCTGTGGATCCACCAGCGAGTATCCCACCGGGTGGATAGCGGCAGCTCCCTGGCCCCCAAGTGGGCCCCCTACGTCAACGGCGTGAAGTGCCCCAAGGCTGCTGGACGACGCACGGGTCCCCCGCCCTTTCTGGAGGGGAAGGACTGCCCCGCCTTCCCGGTTCCCCACGGCCAGCGCACACAACCGCCGTGCTCCGTCGCTTCGCAACCCTCAGCCGGAGGCGCCAAGAGGCCAAAGACCCACGCCGCCGCCAAAACAAGTAGAGCCCAGTCCAACGGCAGCCAGGTCATGGGATCAGTGCCCGAGTCCCACGGCTCCACAAGATCACCTCCTGGTGGCGGAAAGAACCTAATACCTCAGAAGAAGAAGTTGAACCGACCATGCCATGCGGTGGCAAATGAGAGCCCCCAAATTAAACCGCAAGCCCTCCCCAAAACTGCCGTCACTCCCAATTCCGGCTCAGCCAGCGTCCGAGGCTTATCCAAGCAGTCCGGTGCTCCCAAATCCAGAATCCATCACCGGGCGGCTGCAGAGGGAAGCCTCCTTCCTCAGGAAGGCCTCGGGTTTATTTTGTCCAGGAACCACGGTAGGGCCGACCACACGCTCCATACAACACCGGACAGAAAACATCTTCACCAGCCCCATCCGGGAGACCCACCTACAGCTTCAAAGGGTCACGATCTTTGGTCCGTAATGAATATGTTAGGGGGCCCTGGAAGCAGTGGGTACCTGGCACCTCCAAATCTCCACGGCAACGGAAAGATGGAGTCACCGACTGGGGACTGCGGAGACACCCCGATGGACATTGACATTCTGGGTTTGTTAAAGAACTACAAGTCCCAAGACCTGGCAGCTCTTTATCAGCACTGGGGCTTTGTGGATCCCAGGCTTGACCAACACGGTAAGGGCTAGATGAAAATGTTGTTGATCATGTGATTCAGCATGTGCACAGACAGAGGGCGATAGAGAGCCACAAAATTCACTGTATTGACATCAAAACACCTGGCAACTAGGACTGATCCAATGTGTTGCTATGGTTTTTGTGCTTTCAGCTTATTAACAAAAACCAATGCGACATTAATTATAAAATAAAACATTTGTAAAAACGATTAAGCAACGTGCACAGAAAGCACGTCCCACCTTGGTCAAGGAACATTTTAAAAAGCTGTTTGTTTCCAACAAAAACGTCTTTATTCATTGTACAATTGTTTTTCATAACGCAGATTTAGAGATTTATTTTCATATAACGTGCGTGTTATTCGATAGGCTTGTTCGTGAACACCTGCAGAATCAAAGCCCTCACACTGAAACAGGAACAGGACAGGACGTCATAAGATATCCATATCTTGTGTGTTCATATGGCCGCTCTGAACTGCAGCGTGTCATTGTAGATCAAATCAACATGCTCTTTAGCCGTTTGAGTCACATGTAATAAGGTTTAATATGAATTTTCCTTACATTTGTCCTTCGCTTTTTTCCTCATTGTCCACCTGTGTTTTGGCATGGATGTTAATAACTCGGGGAAACATATTTATTCGATCTGACCGAAGGACATGGGCATGTTCCTGCTGGTGAAACCGTTGACCTGCGTGTAGCTCCTGGAGCGGGGTGCCTCCACGTGTGTGTCTCCAGTTGTGCGTTTGTTGGAATGTTCATGAGTGCGGGAAAGGTGTTTACGGATGTGTATGAATAGGTGGATAAGCGGAGACTCACACAAACACACAGAGCGTACATCTTACTCCCAGAACATCAGACAGCAGGGATAAGAGCAGCGGGTACAAAGGAAAAGCGAGAGACGGTGAAGGTATCCCAGATCTGGGGATGTACGAAGAGACGAAGAGTGAGAGGAGCACACCTGACGATGGCCACAGAAGCTCTGGCCAAGGCCCTGGCGTTAAGACCCAGCTGTTTAAATTGCTGTAATTCATGCACTGTTTCCACGGCTGCCAGGGGGCTCGTCAGGGATGTCAAATGTGCACAACCGTGACCGGGCGTGACTGTTGGCATCCACTACCCTTAGGAAGTCCCACCCCCTCGTCTTATTGGCTCGTCAGGTGTTCTGATGTGCCGGATAACCTGAGGCTCTGGTGGGCTAGTGGTTAGCACCATGTCGCATGTGTCCGTGTGTGTGTTCAAATCTGAGCCATAGTCCCTTTGGCTTGATATCATTTGCTTTCCTAAGGCCAGGAAATTGGGCTAGAGCTGTGGCAACAAAGCCACTCCAGAACCTCTACGAACCACGTACATTATTGACTGTCAGGAAGGTTTTCTGATTTTCCTCTGTTAACATAGAGACGGCAAGCTTTACCAAAAATCACTAATTTGGGCTCATCTGTCCCAGACGGATTGTGGCGGCGTGTTCAGGTGGGTTCTGACGTTCTTATGTCTCTCTCATCATTAAAGTTCTCCTGGGATACAACCTCTTTTCATTGAGTTGGCGACAGATGGTTAAAACTGTCGTTCGTTATGTCTGAAGTTTAGCTCGAATCTGTGTGGCAGATAATGGAGGTGATATCTCCACCATTCGAACAACCCTTCGCTGTGATCTTCAATTATGATTGGTCCTTTTGCCAGGTCTACGGGGTTTGCCTACCAAGACTCGGGTCATAACCTTCTTAATAACATTATTTAAGGTGAAGACGAACCGGTAGCCTTGAGATTATTACGATATTTCGATTGTCCGGTTTTGTTCAACATCAAACCAACGATATACATAGAAGAGGGGTGTCCATAATGTGGCCATGATTGTCAGTGCTGAGATGATGATTGATGTTCCAAACATATTGTTCACCAGATGTCTCCTGCGGAGGGAGAAGACAGAATCAGGAGGAAACTAGTTTGGAAACAAAAGTGCCAGGAAATCGTTTCCCTTTGCATAATTCGTGTTGAAACAGAAGACGGAGAACGAGGAGGAATTATGCTTAAAATAATATTGCTGGAACAATAGAAATTTATATAAAATTATCTCAAATTTACTTGTTACAAACAGTAACCGTATTGATTTCTTTTAACATAGTGATTATTATTCAGAATTTACGCATTGTGATTTATTTTATCCTAATATGACTACAGCCACGAGCACAGCTCACTTGAATTCCAATAATCCCAGATATACAGGTCATCATTTATATGACCACAATTCACTGCAAAACAAAAAGCCATTATATTCCTCGCTTGTACGCCACCAATATACACAAGTGATATTACCCTGATATCCAACCTTAGTAACGCCCTGGACAGCTGCGTTATTATAAGGTTCTGCCTATTGCTTGTGATAAGTGTTCCTAAGTATTGTGCTTTCTGTTTTATTTCTACAGCCATACTGGAGTACAACAGACCATTTGGAAATGAAGTCAGTTCGTCTACAGAAGCCTCCAAACAAGTATGCATATTTGTTTTTCTTGCTAGCCCCCATACCCTGACAAAGTCTTGTCGAACGTCAAAGCCCCGATTTGTGCCTTATTGTGTTTGTTTTTTGAGCCTCACAGCCTTTTCAGTCTCTCCTTACTTTCTGTGTCCATCTTCGATCTGTGTGCACCTGCCATTTTAAATTCCCCTCATCCCGTCAATAATAAAACAGTTATTAGACCTCAAAAAATCCTTCACAGCTCTTGTTAGCTCTCAGCTCCGAGAATCAAAAAGAGAAACGCGCGACTGAGAGACTTAAGACGAGGACGTGATGCCCGGTCGTCTGTATCGGACGGCTGTCTTCCTCTCTGTTTGTTCCGAGGCGCTGGCAGATCGGAGGAAAACAAAAAGATAAAAATGCTTTGACATCCCCCTCGAGCTAAACAGTCCCGCGTCTCCATATGGCATGTCAACATCCTGTCAATCACGACCACAGGCAGGCCCTCCCGAACGCTCGCTACCCTACCTGCCTGTTGCCTTCTGTTGCCTCTGTAATGCGCGCGATCTGAGGAGACACATTGACACGTACGGCAAAAACAAACGGACGACCTCGAAGCATTCCGAAACCTCCGAACGTTCGGGGGAACCGAAGGCACAGAGCACTGGCGGTCACATGTGTACGCCCGGTTCGCGCCACCGGCTGTCCGTCGTCTGACTCTTGTCCCTTTCTACCACAGGCGAGCGGCGGTTCCCCTGCTTCCGCGACCACTCTGAGGAAAGGAACATGAAGGCTGCAGTCCCGTGGCTTCAGCGCCCGACTTTGAGACAGACGCGCGGCAGGCCGTCGCAGGAACCGAGCCAATGGCGACAGGAGGTCTGTGACTCTCCTTCTGAGCGGTTTCCAGGGACGCCTCATTTGTTTACACCTAACCAACCCCCTGGTGACCGATCACACGGACGTGACAGGGTGGGAGTGCTTACACACCAGGGACACAAACCCCCAGGCCCTCCCCACTGTAACCCGGAATACTCCGGAATATCCCAGACTTAGCAGCCACAATGCGCGTCTCAGGAAGGAAGCAGCGATGCTGTGAAGGTCGTTCTGCCCGTGACTATTGAGGTCACGCTAGTTTAGTGATAACTGATCCCGAGTCAGTTGTGAGAGTGCAGAACACCAGGTTGCAAGCGGTCGTTTGTTGTAAACTGTTATGCAAATCCATGCTACAAAAAGACTGAGGCGAAGGCCGACTCATATAATGTAGACCACCAGAGTATTGACAGGAAATTGTCAAGCAATCGGACCGGTACGTATGTATGTGTTTCCTGTGAATCCAAATTTGTTTTTGTGGTTTAGTCATCCGCTTAATTTAGGTTTTTGTGTGTGTGTGTGTGTGTGTGTGTGTTCGAAATCTATTTGGCTTGGTTAGATCAGCTGGATACCATCCACCTTCAAAAAAGGTCACAGAAACCCACTTTTATCCAATCACAGTGAAGCAGGTGTTTGTGATTAACCAGCCATATTCAGGCCAGGTCGGCCGTCAGTCGTTCTCATCCTTCTCCATTGTGAGGTCCATCAGCATCTCAGTTAATCATTTGTGAGATGTTTTTTTATTTTCTCTCAGTACTCGGAATCTGCACTTGAATAGAAATGAGCTTGTGTAATATCCTATCCAGACGGAATAGAAGATGAATCCAAAATGGTTTAAGCAAAAAGAGGAGTGCTATTTTATTTTACGGACTTGTAGGTGCTTCCTGCATATTGCTGGATCTATACAACAAATGCCTCTTTAGATTTCGAAAAACAAAAAAAATATTTTAGAAAGAAGTACAGTTTGACTCCTTTTCCTTTTGACGGACTGTAGTCTGGTTTTGAGTTGTCTGTTTAAGAACACCTAATATGCTTTCTGTTGTGTTTTATCTGTTTCGCTGGATCTCTGGTTATCTCTCAGTCCTATAAATAACAGTTGTTTTTGTTACAGTTATTTTAGCTGTGCACAGGGAAAGATAGCCATTAACTTTATACATTATCAAAGTCATTGTAATGTTGTTGTTAAGTTACCGTACAACTCTGATGTCAATGATACGCAACTCTAAAACTCTGATCTCATTATTATGTTATAGTACTAATCATATTCCATTTCAGTAAGAAGCAGATGCCATTACAACATCACAGAACCAATCTGATGTCCTAACTTTATCACAGAACTAATCTGATGTCCTAACTTTATCACAGAACTAATCTGATGTCCTAACTTTATCACAGAACTAATCTGATGTCCTAACTTTATCACAGAACTAATCTGATGTCCTAACTTTATCACAGAACTAATCTGATGTCCTAACTTTATCACATAACCAATCTGATGTCCTAACTTTATCACAGAACTAATCTGATGTCCTAACTTTATCACAAAACCAATCTGATGTCCTAACTTTATCACAGAACTAATCTGATGTCCTAACTTTATCACAGAACCAATCTGATGTCCTAACTTTATCACAGAACCAATCTCATGTCCTAACTTTATCACAGAACCAATCTGATGTCCTAACTTTATCACAAAACTAATCTGATGTCCTAACTTTATCACAGAACCAATCTGATGTCCTAACTTTATCACAGAACCAATCTGATGTCATTGCTACGTTATTTATTGAATGTTACATCATAGTTGTCTACCTTACTCTGTGTTCGTATCCGAACAATTGTTGTGCTTTTTATGAGTTGACGTCAGTTGTATAGATTGTAAAACTGTAGGCTTTTGTAATAAGAAAAGTGTTTTTTTCTAAATGCTTCATAATGACTAGCAATGTTTACTGATGGTAAATGCTCAGATTTTCTGTGGCTTTTAGGAGTTTAGATGATGTATTTTACAAGTATTTATATTCATAATACCTGCAAGTATAAATTAAACTTGATTAAATACACTTGATAGTGGTAGTTTTCTTAGTTTCTCAGTTTCTTGGCAATTTCTCACATGGAATAGCCTTTATTTTACCGAACAAGAAGTTTCAAGTTTCAGAAAGAAGTTCTTTGTTTTTTGCTCCTTTAAAATGGCTACAAACCCAAAACCTGCATACACTAGGCTCTCAGTGGAATCGTTTGACACATTTAGTATAATTGACAAAAACGATTTTTGTAGGGTATTTTATATATGTATATATTTGGAAATAACTTCAGCATGTATAGGATATAATTAAAAATTACACACATTTGACAGCAACATCATCAACACACAAACATCTTGAGGACAGGGTGCAGTTAACTTTTTCACCAGGAGATGGCGCCCAATACCACAAGTCGGCTTGAGAACTGTTCGATCGCGATGGAGAGACACAGGATACTGTTATGGTTCGTTATGGTTCTGTGTATGCACGCGGAAATTACATAGACCAAATGTTGACATCACCACATGTAACACACATCAATATTGCAGTAGACACTGTAAATACAGAATCAGTCAAAGGTTTGGGCACACTCGTACACTAAATCGAACGGGCATGTGTGCCCAAGCCTTTACACTGGACAATTAATATGTATGTTCGGAGCAGCATTATGATAAACACAGACGGTTTAAAGTGTGGACTGTCAAAAGACATTAGTAACAGCCCTTTCCATCGGTTCCAGGTATTTCCATGGGTTTTTAGGGGCCAGGCAAACAGCAGGCCCTCGTCCTTTTCATGTCCCAGTGATAGGCTGACACACTGCATTGTATTGGTTTACTGAGTACAATGTATCTTACATCTAAATCAACATCCATTCCTTTGTTTTTCATCACTTCCTTGTGCATTCACTGCGCGGCCTCTTTCCAATTGTACGCGGCACACGCACACACACACACACACACACACACACACACACACACACACACACAGTCAGACACACACACACACACAGTCAGACACACACACGAAAAACAGTGCATCGCAAACATTGTCACATCCTATTTGTCAACCGGAGCAGATCGTCTCGGGGCGCGGTGACAGCGTCAGTCATCTGCCTAAAAGACACGGATCATAGCTGGAGCCGCGAGCCGAGTACCAGTAAGTCCTGTTGGCCACCGGGCCTCGGAGAGTGGGTCATGTCACCAGTCTGGCTGGGAGAGAGCGAACGCCATGGGTTGGCATATGTTCCAGGACAGGACGCCGCCTTGCGACGGGAGAGACGGACTGACGGCTGATCGGAGTGACAGGCGTCTCCTGTCCTGTCGGTCCTCGTAAAGAGGATCTCTGTTTGTTTGCCTGTGTGTGTGTGTGTTCTGTGTGTGTGTTCTGTGTGTGTGTGTGTGTTCTGTGTGTGTTGGAGTCGTGCAAGCAGCTGGATTACGGCAGAGAGGAACGGTTTACCGTGGGTGGTACTGTCAAACACACACACACACACACCAAGCATCTGAAGGATCACTGCACAACTTCTCCAGCACCACAGCAAAACCATATCCCATGTTAATTGACACGGCTTGGCGGCTAGCAGAAAACATTAACAGAGGCTCTATTCATTTTGGAGAACAAGACATTTTTTGGTGTCAATAAAATAATTTTAGAAAGGCCGCATCCCGTAATATATTCACGTGTCGTGATATTCAACATTGTCGTCGAAGGACTGTATGTTGACGCTCACAGGGATACTTTGCATTGTGTGCCGATTACGCTTTGGCACACGAAGCGCGTGTGTGTAAATTGTCTGTCCTGTCTCTCGTCTCAGGAGAGCACCGGAGACAGGTGGCCATCTTGGCAATAACAGATGCTCGACCAACAACGCGTTGGTGAGATATTCTGGACGAGTAAGACAACAAGGGGTGTGAAAATCAACCAAGCACTTTTCCCGGGCGGTGGGGGGGGGGGGCGGTCTTGCTCCGACTCGAGGCGTGGTCCCCGATGTGGTTGTACATGTAAGTCAATCTTTAAATCAGGCAAAATGTGTTTTATGGGGCCCTTTTTACCTCACCAGTTGTCACACAGATACCCATTTTATATCCTTAAGGAGCAACTACAATATATGCTCAGTGGTTTAGAAATATGTTACAGTTAGAGGGTCCCTGATTGGTTAAGACTATAAGGGGGCATTACCTTTTCGTTTCTGGCTATAGCCAATTTTGCAGTGTTCAGTTTCTTCTTTTATCAGCACAACAGTTTTCAGAGGTGCTATCATAATTGAGAAACGGGTTTCTAATGACCAATGAGCCTATTAAAGTGATTAACTTGGAATTGCAAACACAACGTGTCATTGGACTACAGGAGTGATGGTTGCTGTAAACGGGCCTCTGTATGCCCGTGTAGATTAGAACATACAGTTGTTATTTACCAAAAGAACATACCTCAGTTACCCTAAACCTTTGAACAGTAGTTTAAACACTCTGGTTGATTCTTACACTGAATCTGCAAACTCTGCTCAAAGTGAGCATCTAATTTTGACAAGCTTGTTGAGTGAAATAAAGTGCTCATAATCGCCTGAACCATTGCAATCATTTCCCATCATGCCCTATTAAGGTGAGAGTTTCAAAATGTTTCATTTCCATTTTTTAATAGCCTGTACGTTGTTACATATATTATATAATACCAAATCCAATCAAACGTTTTAATATTTGATTGCTTATACTTTATGCACCAGTTAATGGTTTTTATACTGTGTATGTTTCAGTAAAAAATAACTCATTCTTTCAGAGTTTTTTTGTCTTAAGAGCAGTTTGCCAGAATTCACAACTCTCCAATTGGAATTAGTTTTGAACGGTGACTAGTTTTGATTTTAATATAGCTAAATGAACTATTATTAAAGGTCGATCCAAAGCACAAATGCATACTTATAGTTTTATAGTTAACAATAGAATAACGCAGACTTAAATCATAATTTTTTATAGAATAGAAAAAACAGAATAATTATTTATCAATTGACGTTTACTGTTGCGCAAAGTACGGCAAGCGTGTTCCAGGTGAGCTTTTTCTTCTCACATTTTGTGTAAATATTTACCTTATATCTTTATTACCGTTATCTATTTTTTCCCAATGATTTGTAATATCATTTATTGGATTGCATTGTCAAAGAAGAACCTGCAAGTTACATGATGTGGTATCCGAGCATACAACATAAAAAATGCAAACTTAAAAATAAAACAAATCTATAGATATTTTCCAGAGTTACACGTCTTCTTCGGTGTGAGCAGCGCTGGATACTTGCGGCTCAACAAACGACTGCAGAAGGCGAGGAACCGTGTGTTGAGAACAATGGAACAAAGTGGGCCTTTGTCTCTGTTGAGGGGAGGAATTCTGTTCTGGCATCATCGCTCTGGAACAGTTAGCATAGCATTCTTCCCAGGGTGTAAATTCTCTCTCTCATCCTGGACTGCTCAGCTTCATTGTGAAAGGGTGTGTGTGTGTGCGCGCACACCCTTCGCAGGCACAAATACGAAAACAGAGGCGTTTTGTCAACATGTTTTCCGGATAACTTAAAGGATGTAACAGATCTTAGTTCACAGGACAATGGTCCACGCCTCCTTTTTCAGAGAGCATTAGATACAGATACAGAACCCTGCGTTTTAAATCGAAGCCAGACAGGAATGAGTCTAATCTCGAATAAAATGTGTCACTGTAAATGAGCTACATTGTGTCACAATCCGGACGACCGGCTACAATTGTCTTTGAATTTGAGTTGTTAACGTGTTCAAAGGGAAATGTACTGTAGGTGAAAACAACACAATGCATGTATCCAGTGTGCTCTAGTCACCAGCATGACTAGATAACGTGTGAGCCTGCCACGGATCTCTACATTCAGTGCGTTCTAGTGCTGTGTAAATCCGTTCACTTGTTTCCTTATATCTTCCCGCCCCTTTTTTTTAAAGATCCCGTTATGTCTGACGCGAGTGCGGCCATCTTGGCAAACGTCCCACGTTTTGCGACACACCCCGGGCTGTGCGGATGGAGGGTAGAAAGGTAACAAATTCCTTCTACTAAAGTAGACAGACTTATTTTGCGTGCTGTACATTCAGGAGAGTGAGAATACATGGTTCATGTCACAGTTGCCCAGGTTTCATTAATGACTGTGTAAATGCCTGTGCCAGCCCAGAGTTTAACATCTAATTTATAAACACTCAAACGGGGGATCACATTTATTTCCGCCGTAACGACTGCAACAAGCTGTCCGTGGCAGTGCCTGGGCCATTCCTGTCCCTAGATACTCTACCTCGTTCAGTCTATTTCTCTCTCTCTCTCACTGTTTTTATCACTCGATCAGACGCACACCAATACACACGTGCACGCACGAACGCACACACACCTCCACCGTAGGAGTGCAGGGACGTGATGGATGGACATGTGTCGATGGAAGAAAAGCACCTCTCCGTGCTCCGGTCTCGGCCTGGCTTCATCAAACGACGACCCGGGTATATTCTGCTGCGACGCCTCATTACCCAGCGCCACCAGGGGCATCCTGCCTGAAATGTCTGAGCTGCTCCCGTCGCTTTCTCAACACCTCCGTCCCTCCCTCGCACTCGCGCCGTTGCGACCTCCCCGTCTCTTCTCGTATCCCGGTCCGGATCCCCTCTTCTCTGGTGCCTCCCGTCCCGTCAATCTCTGTCACCCAACCTCTCGCCCTCCGTTCATTTTCTTCTGTCCTTCCGTTACGACCAGTCCCCCCACTGACCCCGATGGCCAGCGTGAACCCAGCTCTCTGTCCCCGCGCCTCCTGAAGTGCGGCCGACAACCGGGCAGCCATTATGGGTCCCGGCGGATACAGTCGTACCGGCATCTCCGGCCAGAGTGATGGATCTCACTGCGACTGTCGCCGGCTCTCCGGCTCAAACGCTCGGTGATGGCACTGCTAATGAGGAAGCCATCACTACGGCCCGGGCCGGGGTGAAGGATGGCCACTGGTGGTCGTCCGTATTGGCAACCGATTGACGGGAACAAGGTGATTAGAGCAGCCCCGAAAGCACCCTTGACCCCCTGACCCCTCTCGAGAGCGCTGTTTGACATCCGACGGACGGTTTGCCGAGCGGACGGAGAAGGATGATTTTAGATCGGAAAGCCGGGTAGCACTTCATTTAAATGTTCCTTCGGACTTTGTCGGATGCTCAACACCAATCAAACTTAATTTTTGACACAAATCCATAATTTCCCTTTACCCAAACCTTGATTATTAAAATTTAACACATAACACTGACCTTAACATGAACTGCACATGTTCGGAGACAGAGAGAGAAATCCGCTGCATGAAAAGCTATCGTACCCTAGCCTTTTGTTAGCGTCAGAGAACGAGAGAACGAGAGTTAAAAAGAGAAGGTATTCATTTCCAGGATGAGTTTGTGTGCCAGTTTGCTGAATGCAGTAAAAGTTTGCACGGTACGCGTTGAAAAGTCTGTCAACCGACGTCTCGCCGACATCCAGATATAAGAAAGGAAGGGGAAATAAACAATCTACCTTGTTAGTGGATAACGAAACAACGTTGGGACTCCTGGTTCACAGTATAGTTCTATTACTCCTCTGATTAAGAGTCACTATCGACCATCACCCAGTTAAAACCCACAAACTAGATGGTTCTGTTTGAAATGTACAGTACGTGCAGTACTTGTCAAATGTACTTTGGGTTGATAGGCGTATAAAATATTCAAATCAGGAAGAAGTATTAAAGGCGCTAGTAGAGAAACTTAATAGTTCAACCAAATTTACCGAACAAGGAAAGCCATGTACATGAATTACAATGCCTTGAACGTCAGTGTTGCGTCCCAGCAGGCTATAGCAACTGTCTTTCAATAAACATTTCCTCCGCCATTAGTGACTGTGGTCAATCTCTGGCTTGGTTTCTTCACTAAGAAGTAATTCCAACTGCAAACGTTGGTAAAAATATTCCCTGACGAACACACATGAATACACTCAGATGAATACAATGGCTTGGGATATTCATATAGGTGCTATAAACTGATTCGTGGAGATGGAACCAATCGAGCAGGAACCAATCATAGATCTGGAATTTTGGACTACTAAACTGATACACCACACGGTTGGATGGGCACTGTGAAAAACAACAAGAAAAGGTAAATTACACTTGAGCAACAGGTATTAACCTAGTGTGTCAAATTAGTTATGTGACCTTTTGAAGAACTAGTAACATTGCTGTTAATGTGTGTGTGTGTGCGTGTGTGTGTGTGTGTGTGTGTGTGCGTGTGTGTGCGTGTGTGTCTGTGTGTGTGTATGTGTGTGTGTGTGTGAAGGAGATAGAGAGACAGAGTAAAGGAGCGAGAGCTTAATTAGGTAATGGACAGCCATAAATACTGCACAAATGTGATTTGTACTGAGCCATTGTTATGAAACTGTGTTTGAAAAACTAAGAGGAATGGAGAGAGAGACGTAGCGAGCCCAGCCACGAGACACAGAAGAGAAATAAGATGTATCAATCAAATTAACACATGGGCAACTTGATTGTTATCTCAACCCAACTCCATTGTATGCCGCCGTGATCCCGGACGAGCCCCCCGGCCAGGCGTGATTTATCAACGCAAAAGCTAATAGCATCAATATGAATCTAACTAAAAATCAATATTTCATTACCAAATTGTTAGCCGGAATGAAGAGGGACGAGCGTGAGCCGACTCCATCCTCCCAGGCGGGAGCATCTGGAGTTCACAGAGACAGCTTGAATGATGGCCGTCATCAGGGACGTGGGGGAAGGACACGGCGAGGACGACGGGCTCCGCGCCCGGCCTACGCTGGCCCGAACCTGGCCTTTCGCGGTACGAATTGACGCTCGTACGGTTTCTTCAGGCTTGGTCGAATGTCTGACATTTGTTTGTCGTTTTTTGTCGGATGACTGTATTGCGTATGTAGAGTGCACGCACTCATATTTACCTCATGCGGTTGGCTGTGTGTACAATGAACACTAACCTGACAAGACACAGACTTCCCCCAGGCCATGTTTTTGTACAGGTTGTACATGTTGATTGTGAGGTATAAACTGACCAATTACCACCCGAGGCCTTTGACACAGTGGCCTGTACACTCAGCATAGACATAAACTCGAAAAAAACACAATTGTTATCCTAATATCATAAACACATTCTCTCTTGCTCTCCAAAATCCACCCATCTCCGTTCTCAATCCACCCGTTGTGTCACATCGCCACTAGTTCTAAATACCTCTTATTCATTTCACTTGTCTGAATGCCGTATCCTCACCTGTTTCTAGCTGTCAGTCTCCCCTAATCACCTCTCTGTCCTTCTTCCGGTTTTCACCTGGCCTGTGTCAATTCTGTGTTCAATTTGAGCAAACAGCTATGTCTGAAAAACCATCGTTCTCCATGTCTGAGGGCACACTTCGGTGTTCAAGCCTAAGCCCGAATGCTTTGATTACCATTTAACTGTGCTCTATCTTCCTTTGCCGTAAGCGATGCATCGATGGGCACAGATCGGTATCATTCGATTTTTCTTAAAGCTCTAGGCGAAAGCTCCGGAGTTGTGGTAAAAACCAACACACTTTCCTCTGGAACTTAGTGAATCTAATTTGATCTAAGAAGAAGACAGTCCAGTGGAATTGATGATGCGATTTTCGCCGACGGACTTCGGGAAGAATGCAATTGACGACAAGTCCTTACGGTGGTATCCGAGAGTGTCTTGCCTGTGTGCGTCCTTCAATCTGAGATCATTTCTTCCTTCGGTTGGATGGTAATTGGGCACACATAATGCCGTCAAGATGTCTAACGCACACATTGCATGAGTCACATATGTTTGCTTTGACAGGATGGAAATGGAAACACTTCAGCTTTCATCTGAAATGTCAGGCTCAAGTTCGGTAGAAATGACCCGGTGTATTACAGTGGCGGCCCCTTAAAAAGGCATTTTACAGATTGTGAACATGAAAATGGATTTGAAAACTCTCAGAGGAGCTGTGTGTGTCTTTGCTAATATTTTACGCTAAAGTAATTAGCATTTTCTTCGTAGTTACGACTCACAGCCCTGTAGCCAGCCATAGTATATGTAAAGGATCTTGGACAACAGCACAGCCATTCTATAGTTGATTCGGGCTCTACACCTATAGGCCTTGGCTGTTGTTTTCTAAAGTCTTCTTTCCTGAATGTCTCGTACATGAGAACATGACTCATAGGCCAAGCCACTTGGGTCCGGGTGCACATGTGGAAGCCCATTGGTCAGGTTTAGAGAGGTAAGTAGCGGCACATGCTTGGGCGTGTGTGTACACAATCAAGGTACGTAAAGGCCAGAAAGTGCTTTTCTTCTGCTATGTGAGGTTTATGGTCTAGTCGTCCTGATTTAGCATGCAGGCAAAAACATAATTGGTTTGCAGTGAGCATTATTGGATTGCAGTGGGCCTTATTGGACCGCAGTGGGCATAATTGGATTGCAGTGGGCATTATTGGACTGCAGTGGGCATTATTGGACTGCAGTGGGCATTATTGGACTGCAGTGGGCATAATTGCATGGCAGTGGGAATAATTGCATGGCGGTGGGCATAATTTGATTGTAGTTGGCATAATTGGACAGCAGTGGTCATAATTGGATTGCAGTGGGAATAACTCTTAATGAATTTAGTTTGATATAATACCCACATATAGTAGTAGTATAGTAGACTATAGTAGTAGTATAGTAGACTATATTCCATCTGTGACAGAAGTGAAGATGGTGATTAAGATACATTCTACTGAAACAACGCTGCTTCTAATAACATCGACACAATTTCGATGGGATTTGGAGCTTTTTTTTCTCCCGACGTCCCTTGACTGTCACGCTTGCCGTGCATGTGATTATAGTAGTATGGGCGCGTGAAGTATCTGTTGAGAATGAACGGGAGGGGGGGGGGGGGTCCCTTGAGTATGATGGCAGATGTTTGCATGCAGGAGGATGGCATGTGAGGCTTGGGCATTTTACCCCCTGGAGGAAAAGCCTGTTCTGACTGCCGGGGTGTTGGATAGCTGGGAACGGAGGAGGCGTGGAACGTTCCATTATGCTACAAGAGAGGTGTCCAGGCCCCGTGGTGAGTAAAATGAGACACAATCGGAGACGGAGCGAAGGCAGATTGGCGTGTGGCTGTGGCTGTCTCTACTGCTTGACACGCGTTCGGTTCTCGATAAGTTGTAGTGCGTTTCCAAATTGAACACTTAAACAATTCGAGAGCTGACATTGTCTGAAATTAAATATCCGAGCTGCGGTGTTAGACGAGAAATCAAATGTCACCCGGCGGGTTGCGTAACGTGGACGGAGGATAAACTCTTCTCGGGTTGGCTATCCGCGACGAGTATGTATGTCCTACATAACAATGCGCGCACAATGTGTCATCACATTTCAAATCACGTGTCTTCCTACATAAGCCAAAGCCAATCATGTGTCTTCCTACATAAGCCAAAGCCTATCACGTGTCTTCCTACATAAGCTGTTAACCAGTCCAGCCTTTAATGGTCCTCATTACTCTGGCCAGTCCTTCCCTGAAGCCACACTAAGGATGCAGAAACCATTCTCCTCTAAACGCCAGAGTTTTCAGTGTCTCTTCTCTTCTAACACCGCCCGAACAGTGAGGCACGCTACTTCACATTAAAAGTTCTTCTCCTTTTCTACTGTTCGAACAATATATGCCAATCAGTCATTACGTGATGACCACTGTCAAGTCAAGTATATCACACTGATGATCTCGTTACTCGTTGTCATGGCACCTGTCAGCGGATGGGATATATTAAGCAGCCAGTGAACTTTTTGTCTTCAAAATTGATGTGTTAGAAGCAGGAAAAATGGGCAAGTGTAAGGATTTGAGCAAATGTGACAAGGGCCAAATTGGGATGGCTAGACGACTGGGTCAGAGCATCTTGAATACTGCAGCTTTTGTGGGGTGTTTTCAGTCTGCAGTGGTCAGAACCTAGCATAAGTGGTCATCGCACCCTGCTGTGTGTGTGGCTTTTGAGAAATTAAATAGTCAGCTCTTGGTTTGTTTTGCAGTACTGCACCTATTTTGATATGCCTACTGTAAGTTCATAAATTATATTAAACAAATGTTGTTTCTCATTTCCCAGCCCAGCATATCTCTCTACAGACTTTACCGTTTTATAATTTTGTCCAAAGCAGGAATGTTCAGTAGAAGTTACCCTGTGTCTCACACCTCTGCCATCCGTTACCCGTGCCAGGCTAACTTAGCGGAGAACCAGAATCGCTTGGGGAATATGGCCGGTCCCTGGGGACATAACAGGGCCCACATTTGCCACCATTCGTCCTTGGCCCACCTGCTTGTGTGTCATATCTGCCCAGAAGTGTTGTGAACCTGGCCTGAAGGGGGCGGGGCCTGGACCAACGGGTGGCCGTTTCCATGGAGATACGCACATTTCCCTCAAGGTTTCCTTCGTGTTCCTATAGCTGAGGAATAACCACGCTCTCTCCTTACCATCTACCTTATTGTTTTCCTCCCAGTATGGTTTAAAGGTGAATGGTATGGTTAGTTGAGGTCAAAGGTGAACAGTAGGGTGAGCCGAGGTCATAGGTGAACAATAGGGAGAGCCGAAGTCATAGGTGAACAGTGGGGTGAGCCGAGGTCAAAGGTGAACAGTAGAATGAGACGAGATCAAAGATGAACATTAGGGTGAGCCGAGGTCAAAGGTGAACAGTAGGGTAAGCCGAGGTCAAAGGTGAACAGTAGGGTGAGCCGTGCAACATGGAAACTTGCCATGCTGGACATTAATGATGGAGAATGGCTGCTGTACTAAAAACATTTGACCCCAGGGTTTACAAACCAGCACACATAAATATACTCTCGGCTGATGTATTTCTATTGATGTTGTGTCGCCGTGAGCAACTCATACTGAAAGGCAACCTGTTTGTTATTCTGTACATTCAGTGTTAGGTTCCACATGGGGTCTATATCACCGTTCATTATTATCCAGGCTTTAATAAATGGGTTTTAATGTTAAGTACAAGTTAGAGAAACCAGTGATTACACTTCAGAGCCTTAACGGGTTAGAGTCCAACGCACTCCTGTATTTTACGATGATATCCCAGATCTATTTCGTCCCACATTTGAATGTCACAAACTGAAAATATCCAAATGGTTCCAAAAACGGTTCTCCTAAATTGACAAACCTGAATAAATGTCCAGGTGATTCGTAACAGCACAAGTACACGAGTTCACGAGCAACACAATACAATTCATAAACGATATAAAAATAGATACTTCTGAACGACCCGTACAAATGGACACAACGAGTGTTCCTCACCTCTGTTGCCAATGCTCACATGACGTCCCTCTTGAGGATAAAGAGAAAGATCGCTCCTCCTCCGGTCTTCTGTGGAGATGAGAGGAGGTGAGAGACAAACACTGGTTCTGTGTTTCCGAACACAATCCATCTTTGTTCGAAGAAATGTTTAGCAGATGGCTTCGCACGTTTTGACGGTTGCCCTCCCACATGTCGCATTGACTCAACGCTCGTCGTATCTTCACAATATTATGAGTGTCCATAGATCGGTTTCTATTGAGAGGAGCTTCGTGAAGTTCAAAAATACATTGCTAAATTGCTATTGCTAATTAAAACCAAAATCGCGGATCGCTTACAGTCATCCGCCGTCCGCTTCAAATAAGGTCCGTGTAAAAACAGCGCAGGCATGGATAAATAACGAAGCTGCGAGAGTGCTATAAATAAAACGAATCAAGCCACATCCTCTTTTTCCAATCATACAGAACCGAAGAGAAATTTGAGTGTGAAAGAACGGAGCCAAGTTAGACCGATACAAAATGGCGATATCTATCACTTCTCTCATCAGTTATTAACTGTCCACAGCAGGGCCTCCTCCAGGCTTCCTTCGCTACTTGGCGGTGTTTGGGTTTTCAAATGTCCTTATCACTGACGTCCACATGTCTGGTGTCAGGGGCACGTTGTTAGCCCGCTGTCCGACCGTTACCGTCACAGTCGGTTCTGTTGATTGGATATGAACGATAGCCACCTCGCATACTGTGACGGCGATGAAGACAACAGAGTCGACCGTCACGTTCTCTCACTGCCATTTTGTTTAAAAACGCAGGCTAAACAGACACACAGACACCTGTAAAACGAACACATGTTGTCGTCTTAGTTTAACCAAACCTGCCGTATCTGATTCAACAGAGAATCATGTGAGCAAATATCGCCCAAACTGTGTTTAACGCGACCATCCGTCGTGTAATTGTAAGGCCATTATTTCCCTTGCTCTCTGTGTATGTCTGACAGCTATCGTTTCCCCCTCTGGCATGCAAGTGGCAAACGCTGGCCACCACGACGCCACCCGCCGAGGCATCTTCTCACACGTCTTCGCGGATCGACTCTGCGAATCAGACGTGTTTACCCGGACAGCTCCTCTCCTGCATCTCCGACATATCCCCGGGAACAGAATGAGGTCAGACGTGCATTAGGACACACACAGGGAGAGATCGGCGAGATTAGATTAGCTGCAGCGCGCGGCAAGGCCGCCCTTTTGACAACACATAACCCCGAGCCACCCGGTGATGGCAACTTGGTTAGCCGCTCTCGACGCGGCCAAAACAATGTGTTGATTTGGATTTCCTGTGGTCCGGGCGCGCTCCGTGTCCGTAGAGTTCAAGGAAATAAACGTGTCATTCTGTTAGGGTTAAATTAATTCCGGCCAATCACCCCCTGTTGTAGACCGGGTCAACAGAGTGAGAGGTGAACAATGTGGAGATGGCCTCTAATCTCAGGCCTTTGCGGTTTGTGGGTTCAGTGTCAAGTGAAAGCCGCTAGCGTGTGTCGCTAGAGTGTGCTTCGCTAGCGTGTGCTTCGCCAGCGTGTGCTTCGCTAGAGTGTGCTTCGCTAGAGTGTGCTTCGCTAGCGTGTGCTTCGCTAGCGTGTGCTTCGCTAGCGTGTGCTTCGCTAGCGTGTGCTTCGCTAGAGTGTGCTTCGCTAGCGTGTGCTTCGCTAGCGTGTGCTTGGCTTGCGTGTGCTTCGCTAGCGTGTGCTTCGCTAGAGTGTGCTTCGCTAGAGTGTGCTTCGCTAGCGTGTGCTTCGCTAGCGTTCAAGTGGCAACGTTCATGGGTTAATTGTGTCTAGAAAAAAAGTGTTATCTGTTTATTATCTGTCCAATATTGCAAGGGAACATGACAGCGGACAGGATGCACAGTATTGCACTAGTGTCAATAGGATTGTGTATCACTGTTAAACTACCACACACTTGAACCGTTACGATTAGGGATACGAGTACAATGAGATCGGCAAATTCCTAGTTCGGTGGCTGAACGCAACCACAGAAAGACACGGGCAGATGTTGTGTGTTTAACTTCTTCTTTGCGATTGTCACATCTGACTTGGCCTCCGAGCCCAGGACAATCCGGCTTCGTCAATTCCTTCTTCCTCTAAAGAGAGATTTCCCCGTGCCTATTGTCTCCCCTCTGCCTTCGTGTTTGTTCTCTACCCACTTTTGATTCTTCGGGATTGAGGACGAAAGCCACGGTTTTCTAGCCTCGGGTGAAGGTTTTGTGGGTTTCTGTATGAAAGCTGCTCATTTCTTCTCTCTCTCCCCGCTCTCAGGATTGTTTGCCTTTACCACATGAGACGAGCAAATCCACCGAAACAAAGGGGATTATACACAAACACAGACGCCCGTTGTCTTATCTGTTTTAACTCCTTGGCGGGTGACGCGCGTCAGTGTTGTGACAACCCTAGGTGATGTACACAAGGTAAACATTATGAACAAAACACGGTATTTGTAAGTGGCAACGCGAGGAAGTTCTCTCTCAACCGCGCGTCTTGTGGGTTTGGAGTTGTCTTCATCCCGGTGTTTCTCTTAGTTCGATTTGTTTCGGTAAAAGAAAGTGTCTGTCAGTGTTTCATATTCGGAGGCTGTGCTTATTATTTAAGGCTCCAGACTACTGATGTCTCTTTGCGCTACTCGAAACACTGAGTGGCGGGCTGAACGCAAACTCAAGATTTCAGCGTGTAAGCGTTCATTTAATATGTTTTCCTTTCCACTTGCTCTAATGAACCCAAACATAGAGATCGTGTTTGTTCTGCGAGGAACGGGGCGGGGGTAAGAGAGAACACGCTGTTGACGGGCTCTTGGATGGCACTGGCGGCGACCATGCTGCCATCCGGGGCCTCGTCTGGAGCCGTCGTGAGCGGATTCACAGAGGGGACAAAATGGACATGACAATGTTTTGAATACGGTCGTCACGCGCTTCGAGCCCTGATGCTCCGTAATGCGCGGCTTCTTTCAGTAGCGCTTCTGTAGCTCGAGGGAAAGAAGTGGGAAATAAAAATGGTGAAACGAGTCTTCGGTTAGGGAGGGAGATGTAAGGTGATTGGATCCCAAATGCTAATCTAGCGTCCAATCTCCTATGTATACTATTCTCTTATAATACACATATTGAAGACACAATGAATACTGTATAAGTCTGTGTTTTAAATAGATCTATTTGATGGCTTTTTGTTCATTAGACTTTTTTTTTTAAATCTCCACGAGTCACGATTGTACATATTTTCAGAAAACATTTGAAACACACTAGGTCAGATCAAAACGAAAAGAGAAGTGGTGTAAAAAGTTGTCGATGATTTGGTTAACATTTAATAACCACACAAATCACATGTCCACACATCCGGATGTGAGAGAACATTCTCTTTTTTCCCTCTAAGAAATCCGACATTAGAGCCCGATTTCAGATTTGCAATTAATCACGGCGACTCGCAGAACCGTGCGATCAACTCGATTCCATAGGACGTGTGTCTGATGTCTGTAGTAGAGAATCGCACTGACGACGACAGTCAATTACAAACCCGTTAAACAAAGATCCTCAACCCTGTAGCATCCTCTTGGTAATCAATTAGAGACCAATAAACACGTGTCTCTAATTGATCCTCATTAGAAGGTGAGCTCCGCTGTACGCCGTATATGGCCTGAACCAGACGCCCTGTGGTAACAAGAAATAAAGAGGAAACAGTTGATGGGTGCATGGATAAAGGAAGCCGGGGAAAAGAAACAAGGCGACTACAGTGCAGATGTTTGTGGTCGGTGTGTGTGCGTGTGTGTGTTACTTGACTGGTGTGCAGTGTAGACTTGTCCCTTAGGGCCCCTGGAGCGGGGCATGTAGTCGCTAATTGGCTCTTTTAGGGTCAGCAATTAGCGACTTGCGCTAGTGACTAGCCTGTGACAGCGTAGCCTCCGCGTGGCTGTTGACACTCTGCCTAACGTTGACACGGTGTGAAGGGATATTAGGGGGGTGGGTGTGCTGGTGTCTAGAACCGAGGGATTTACACAGTACGCTACAAGGACATAGACGGGCGAAACAGACACGCGAAAAACGTCACAGGCTTGAGAGTGTGTGGAACGTCATTGTTTTCGTCCATGTTGCATCTGTGTGTCTGTCGAGGCACTAGTGTGTGTGTGTGTGTGTGTGTGTGTGTGTGTGTTTGTGTGTGTGTGTGCTTGTTTGTGTGTGTGTGTGTGTGTGTGTGCGTTCGCACTATTTGGCCAGAGCCATCAGATGGCAGTCGGGGGCAACACACACTGGGAAGGTTGGCCCGGTAACCAGGACAACCGGCCGTGTGTCGGGGTGTTCCCATTATCACGGCCTTCAGGTCGTTAGGAGACGTACGCTCTACAAACTGTAAACGGTATCCAAATGACCGGTGAGGTGCGCTCTCACTGATCTAGAGTCAGCAGGGATCCAGGATATCCACTATAACACCAGACCGGTGTGGCGCTCTCACTGATCCAGAGTCAGCAGGGATCCAGGATATCCACTATAACACCAGACCGGTGTGGCGCTCTCACTGATCCAGAGTCAGCAGGGATCCACTATAACACCAGACCGGTGTGGCGCTCTCACTGATCCAGAGTCAGCAGTAGTGAGAGAAGGAGGAGTAAACAGGAGGAGTAAACAGGAGGAGTAAACAGGAGGAGTAAACAGGAGTAAACAGGAGGAGTAAACAGGAGGAGTAAACAGGAGGAGTAAACAGGAGGAGTAAACAGGAGGAGTAAACAGGAGTAAACAGGAGGAGTAAACAGGAGTAAACAGGAGGAGTAAACAGGAGGAGTAAACAAGAGGAGTAAACAGGAGGAGTAAACAGGAGAGGGTGATAAGGTCAGAAGATGGCAAAGGAAAAAAGCAGTGACGTTTGCAGATTTTTTCAAGTCATTTTTTTGTTTAATTAAAAACTATAGATTTACCCTAGATGAGGAGTTAGTTAAGTTTCACCTAATTTCCTCACCATTAGAACCCAAGAGTCTGATTCAAAAGGTTGCCATCATTTATGATTTACCATGGCAACAAACACTTATTTTTCCGAGTTATTTTCTTTCACATTTCTTTCTTAATATCCCCTTTCCAAATCAACCGTCTCAAGGTATATTATTGGAACCAATAGAGACGCAATTTGGGGAAATTTTGAAATGAAAAGGGTTTGACAGGTACTGGTAGAAATTCATTGTTTCAATGGGAACTTACAGTCTGGGTCTGTTAGCATTTGGCTTGAAGGATTGCAGCATTGATTGAAAAAAATTATAAACAAAATTATATAATAAAGTATAATAAAGCCTAATCTGGCGATGGAATGGTTTTAGCTTCACGGTCACATAATCATTTGCATTTGTTATATGTTTATGGGGTTTTAAAATCCAAGGAGAGAAATGAGACCAACCATTTGACCGTATGCAACAGGCTAAAGTCTTGCTGATTTAATGTAGAGAGGCAATGAAGTACAATACAAGACGTAGAAGTAGAAAGGTTAGAATGGCAGTGTCTACCCTTTGTTTAGACGAACCCAGTGCACACACACCTCCTCATGGCTGTGATTCAAAACAGGGTTGAGAGGGTACAGGTTCATCCTTCACACCAGCCACAAGGATAGAGATGAAAAAATATATATATGATATTCCTCTACTACTCTGAGAGGGAGAGGGGGAGAGAGAGGGAGAGGGAGAGAGAGGGGGAGAGAGAGAGTGAGAGAGGGAGGGAGAGAGAGGGGGAGAGAGAGAGAGAGAGAGGGAGGGCTAGCAGGAACAATTGTCTGTTTCCTTGAGTTGTTTTTCTAATTTAAAAGATCCAAGCCCCAAATAAGATGTGGCAGCGGGGGGAAGTCCAAAGGGCAATGTTGCATTTCATACAGAATACACACACACACAGACACAGACACAGACACAGACACAGACACAGACACAGACACACACACACACACACACACACACACACACACACACACACACACACACACACACACACACACACACACAGACAGACAGACACACACAGACACACATACAGACACACACACACACACACACGCTTGCTCGCATGCACAAACACACTTACACATTCCTACCACAGAAAACAAAATACTTTAAAAAATGACATTTCATAAAAAATGTTAATAATCATCATCATCTTAATAAATAGTACTAACAATTTATGAATGATGTATTTATTGAAAAGGGCTTTTTGTAACAGAGGAAAATGTTTAAATGCGAGGAAAGCTGAAATCGAGGAAAGGTTCAGAGCCACTGCTGCCCACTGGACTTGGACATAAAGTCATGGAAGAATACCATGTTTGACCACTAGGGGTCTCTAAGGTGCCAGTATTCTCTAATGAGATTCAGTCACAAACAGAGGTGATCCCAAACAACCTTCATTGATACAATAAATGTACTACTGTGCTGTAACAGTCAAATATTTAATTTAATCTGGATACAGTGATGATATAGGAGCATAGAGTAGACATTTAAGGATGAAAGGTGATGTCCAGACGCGAGAAGGCTTGACAGACAACTCGAATGTTAATTAAAACAAGAGACAATGAAGATTTCCTTTCCTTCTTTTTCACCGAGTACGAACGGAACACCACATGATGCTTTCCAAGCCCTTGCGAGGGAATCGAACACTTGCCGACTCGCTGGTCGTGTTCATAGTCATATAGAAGACGATTACCTGGACATAAGCGTGGGTAGCACGTGTATCCAATCTGCGTTCACCGTGTGTGCTAATCTTATCGCGCGCTAACGAACCACGTTCATTAAGATTTCGGTCCGTTTCCCTGTCGGGCTCGTGGCGATATCGTCAGTGTGCTCGCCTGAAGGGGAGGCCCCTGGCAAACCCAGAGCGGTACCACCCCGCTTCCATCACCGTTCCATTAGGAAGGTAAGACCTGTCAATCAACACGCACACCGGGGGACATATGGGATGACAGCGGGGGGGCGCACTCTTCTCCGAGAGGCACTGACACACACACACACACACTTCTGATATGGCGCGCTTCTGACGAACACCCCCATCGCGCGTTTCCCCGTCTATCAGATGTAGCAGAAGGCCCGGAACGGAAATGTTTCTGGTGGCAAACATTCAAGGATATTGTTTTCTCGCTCGTGTGTTTCGCTTTCAAACGTTTTTGAACTGTCATTTTTTTGTGTACTGTGTTTACGTCTAACGTTTGTTTTATTCGCGAGTTCTCCGTCTCGGCTTACGTTTCGGAAATTGCGTTTCTCATGTGCTTGATAAACAAAGGGGATTTAAGTGGGTTCTTTGGTCGGTCTCATGAGAGCGTCGGGTTTTTTGCTAGACATTTTTTTGGGTTTCATGTAGAACCATCTGTGGGAAGGGTTTTACCTGGAACCAAACATGATTCCACCTGCCAAAGGGTTCTTCAAAGGGTTACCCAATACGGGGAAAGAAATATCCACATTTGTTTTTTAATAAGCACCTCTTTTCCGAGATTGTCACGTAATGTAAGTTGCCACAGATCGAATATCTTCATAAATAAGAAAAGAAATTGACGACCATGTCGTACTGTCAAATACACGTGTACTTCACTACAGCTTTGAAGGAATGAGGAAACAAAAACAGAACTAAGGCTCCACGATCTCCCACGGATCTATCTTGTCAAACGTTCAGCACAGAGACGTCGTAAAAGAACGAACACAATAAAAACGTGTCTTATTTGGTGGCGACCATTTGAAGAATGCCATATACATATCCATTGTCTCATGTCTATCTGGCTGAAAGGGGCTCAATTAAATTGCATTCAACCAGAGTACATTACAACATTACAACTCCCAGGCTTTGGGAGCGAGGCCAGCCCTCAATCTGGGGACAATCAGGCCGTGACTACACATCCTCGTGACAGACATGCGCCTCCTCTCCGCCTCTCTCCGTATTGATCTTCTATCCTGTTCTTAATGGTCCTGTTAAACACCGTCGTCTGGCACTTTACAGCGCCGGGTCCCACTTAGAAATAAAACTCCACTGCAGTCTCATTTGAAATGCTGGAAAGGGGGTGAGGGGCAGGTGGAGTGAGGAGTAAAGGAATGAGATGATTCACCTGCCGTCTGGACAACAAGGTCGTATGACTTGTTTTGGAAGATACTGGCAATGTCTTGTTTACTGCTGCTTTGGTTCAATGGTAGAATGGAGGTGTACCCTGAGGTATTTATGTTTTTGTAAATATGTATAGAGATACATTTGTATTTTCCCTACGTACAGGACATAAAAGAATAGAGATTGGAATTCAACTCGCAATGTTGTCGTTAACCATTGATTTGAAGGTTAAGTTCTTTAGATGTTCTTTACCCTGGTGGTAATTTTGTAGATGGCTCTGCCCAGCGTTCTCCCACAGGGGAGCCTTAGGTTGCATAAGCCGTCACTTCAGCATTACAGATTGTTATAAAATGCATGTATTTTATTTGTTTATTATTATTTATTTATTTTTATTCTGATAAAAGCATGTATTTTATAATTTTATTATTTTCCTCTGTAAAGCACATTGAATTGCTTCTATGTATGAATTGCGCTATATAAATAAACTTGCTTGCTTGCTTGATAGATAAAAACTGGAGAATTTACCTGAATACAACTGCCAATGATCGAATCTCGTTTTAATGGTGTTGTCTTGACAGAAAGCTGATCTGAGTTCATCCAACACTGATTTTATTTTGCCGCCAGGCCTTAACGAATCAATGACATGATCGGGCCTTAACAAATCAATGACATCATAATGCACAAAAAAATCAATGACATCATCGGGCCTTAACAAATCTTTGACATCATCGGGCCTTAACAAATCAATGACATCATAATGCACAAAAAAATCTATGACATCATCAGCCCCACAACTAGACCCAACCACACGTTCAAAGTATTTGAATAGTTTCAACTAAACGCCACGTTCAACACAGGCAAAATAAAAGAAAAAACTGAAAGTATTCTCATTTAAATATGACGATATATACACACAACCCAGAACCGGAGCCTAGTGTAAAAACAGCAGTGATTTATCGGTATGAAGTAAAACACTCGCCTCTGTAGTCGTCCGGTGATCTTCCGTTGAGACGACACAATGTATTGATCGTCTGTGTTCTGGTGGTGACAGTCACCGTGTGTGAGGGGAGTGAGACCAGCACTGGTACACAGGAGACGGTCCCGTTGTCAAGACAAGCGTCTGTAACCCGTCCATGTTCTGCTGGTGACAGTCACCGTGTGTGAGGGGAGTGAGACCAGCACTGGTACATGGTGACGGTCCCGTTGTCATGACAAGCGTCTGTAACCCGTCCATGTTCTGCTGGTGACAGTCACTGTGTGTTAGGGGAGTGAGACCAGCACTGGTACATGGAGAGATGGTCCCGTTGTCAAGACAAGCGTCTGTAACCCGTCCATGTTCTGCTGGTGACAGTCACCATGTGTGAGGGGAGTGAGACCAGCACTGGTACATGGAGACGGTCCCGTTGTCAAGACAAGCGTCTGTAACCCGTCCATGTTCTGCTGGTGACAGTCACGGTGTGTGAGGGGAGTGAGACCAGCACTGGTACACAGGAGACGGTCCCGTTGTCATGACAAGCGTCTGTAACCCGTCCATGTTCTGCTGGTGACAGTCACTGTGTGTGAGGGGAGTGAGACCAGCGCTGGTACACAGGAGACGGTCCCGTTGTCAAGACAAGCATTTGTCCACTATTTGGCAACGCTTTGCATCATCATTACATGTCCAGTGCCCAGTACCCATTAAGGTTGCTTCTTCAAGTGTTATCTGGTATGTTAAAAGGCCATACTTAAATTCTGCATAATTTCAAATTTTTTCATTCTTCATAATTGGGAGAGCTGATGTGTTGACATGCCTCGGTTTGCTGCCATTAATCTGGTGTCACATTTGTCTCCAGTATATGTAAAATCCCCTTCTCCAAACGGATTACTCATTTATCCAGCTACAGTCAAATATTCAATAATATCAAATTACCTTTATTAATCAAAGATGTTTCAGATTTCAGTTTTCTTTCCAGTTTGGTAACTTCTAACAACCCTCATTAAAGCAACTGCCAACGAGTTCAGGAGAGTAGAAGGTCTCTTCTACCAAAGACTTTCTCCATCTTTTTCCTCACATCTTCGGTCACGCCCACTCAACAGATGACCTTGTTTTGCTTTGTAGTTGCCCCGACCAACCGGTGAGACGTTGCCTAGAAAGAGTTTAACCTATGAGGCAACGTGATCTGTCTTGTGTATCTTCGGTTTTACGTGAAACATTTTAAACACGGAGATGCTGAACAAAACCACATTACAAGACTTTGCATTCAGAAACGGAACAATTAAGCTGTCTAGACGTTTGTATCAAAGTGATATCCTCTTCGTGGCGTTTCCACTAATGACAAGACTCACTTGAAAACTGATGACAAGCAACGAAACCTGACTTGGTAGCGGTGGTTTCTCTCTCTCTCCCACAACTATGAACAAATACACTTCACAAACATGTTTACCAAGAAAACAACAGCCGAAACAGACAAACAAACTGGAGATGAGGCCGCGGGGAGGAGAGGAAAAAGAGGAAGATGTTTTGAAGGCGAACAATTGTGTTTGCAGTGCATTTAGAACAAGGGTCTTCTGGGAGCCGGAGTCTTTAGTAGAGGACTTGCGTTTTATTAGTTGAATGATATAAAACATGACAAAACAGCTACTCAAAGAGGCTCAAAGATTCTCCCGCTTTTCCCACAGGGATTTCTATGTAGGCCAAGAGCTGCTCCACTCTTCGCGTTTCGTGTTGGTGTGTGTGTGTATGTGCACGAGTGTGTGTGTGGCTGGATGTGTGTGTGTGTGTGTTTGTTGGCAGAGACGGGGGCACTCTAGCACACACTGAGGAGAATTAGAGCCGTGGTAAAATTAGGAAATCTGCAGTGGAGACGACACGACTAGCGACCTGAGCGAGTGACGTGCGTCGGGAAAACAAACGAGCATCTCTAGGCCATATGTACGAACGTGAATAACAGCCGTCAACATCCGAAGTTCGTTCAAAACAGACGACATGTTCGTGGACCAGTCGCCTGCGGTCTCCGGTGGAGCAGAGAGGCACAGCACATTTGTTGAAATTACATTCGTTGAATCTTCGGTTTATTGCGCGATATGAACGACTCTCTTTAAACCGATGAAATATAATGAACCATTGCAAATGTTTCAGGAGAGCACAGGTGATGTGGTTATTACTTTAGTTTCGACGATAGGAGAACTAGCAATGGTTGTAGAAATATTACGCACTGTATGTGGTCGTCATAATCGTGCACTGATTATTGTGCTATGGTACAACATATAAAAAAACATAAAATAAAACATGAAAAAAACATGTATTATAAACACATGTTATAAAAACACGTAATAAAACATAATAAAACATATAATAAAAGATTAAATAAAAGATTAAATAAAACGTATAATAAAACATATAATACAAGATAAAATAAAACATATATTATAAAACATATGTAATAAAACAACACATTCTACCACATACTAATTATATGCAGGATTTAGTAACAGGAGCACGCCAGAGGTGATCTCAGTAAACAGATGGCCTTGCTGAAACCAACCGAGACGTGACCTCAACTGAACTGGAGACAGTTTATTGAAAAGAGACGTCCCCGTAATTAAGCATTCCGGTGTTCAAACGTCTTTATATACCCGGCGACCAGTAAGAATAGACCTGACGAGTCAAAGGTCTCGAAGAGGAAGATAAGAATATTCAGACAAGGACACGCAACCCTAATGAGATGAATGTACACGGTATGCAAATCTGACAACTGACAACGCTCTGATATGGACTCAGTACACCAGTCTGTTTACTCGTATCGCATCACGCTGATCTGGGATCACTTCGGTTCATTACTGTGTGTTTTAGTCTTTCCGAAAGTGTATTCATTTGTGGGAGGGCAAGTGTGGTATCCATCGGTTTGTAACTGTGTGTGTTTGTGTGTGTGTGTGTGTCTGTGTGTGTGTTGGCCTGCTAGTGACTGGGGTGGAGCCTGACCCATATCTCCACACAGAACCATTTCCCTTTCAGTGGGCCCGGCTTTTCAACAGTGATCTACTTGGCTGCGCTGACAGTAGATTTTCACTGGCAGCAATAAAGGTGGACTGATTCGGAGAATAATTACCGTATGCAAATGACCGGGATTTCTGGGCCGTCCTTATGGATGGGTCCTCGAAGCAATTCATCAGGGACGAGGCAGACAGAAAGAGAGCGAGAGAGAGACAGAGAGAGAGAGAGAGAGAGAGGGAGAGAGAGAGGGAGAGAGAGAGAGAGAGAGAGAGAGACAGGGAGAGACAGACAGAGAGAGAGACAGGGAGAGACAGACAGGGAGAGACAGACAGGGAGAGACAGACAGAAAGAGAGACAGGGAGAGACAGACAGGGAGAGACAGACAGAAAGAGAGCGAGAGGGAGAGACAGAGAGAGAGACAGGGAGAGAGAGAGAGAGAGAGAGGGAGAGAGAGACAGAGAGAGAGACAGAGAGACAGACAGGGAGAGACAGACAGAGAGAGAGACAGGGAGAGGGAGAAAGGAATGGGTGAAATTATAGTCGGAGAGAGAGAGCGGTAGAGATGGAGAGATGGGCGAAAGACACACGCTGCCTCCCTTCTGATTTCAGTTCTTCCAAGGCCATCATGTCTGTTCCCGGGAAAATGTTTGACTGACAACGCCCTCCCGACAGACGGACGGACACACTGCACTGGCAAAGAGACGCACGCCACATCACTCACCGGATCCCATGTTGTGGTCGGGTGCATCGTGGCACATGACCGAAGCGTCAATATCCGCAGAAACAGCTGTCCACCAAACCCCCCCGCCAATCGTCGATCAGATCACCCCGTGCGTGTACGCTGTTATTTTCCACGTTTTATTTTCTGACGGGAGGACAGTCAAACATTCTTCTTCCAGTTGTGATCGGGGCGGGGAGGGGCCCGGGGTGCGAGGGGGGGTACTGTCATCTCTGACAGGCCAATGCACAAGGCTGTGCCTCGTCTCTCCAGACAGACGTGCACACGTTTCCACCCCAGGTGTCAGCGATTGTGAGCTAAGAGACGGGGAGACGACTTACCAGGCAGTTCGGATGGCGCCATCAATATTTCATCACAAAGCGTGTTTACGAGCGCAAACAAACAAAAAGGAGACTGGTTCTGGAACGAACATCTGCAGTCGTTCACTCTGACCACGTGGCGGTTCTCTCTCTCTCTCTCTCTCTCTTCAGCTGTCAAGCTCTCACGCCCCTTTTTCTTCTCCCTTCTTTAAAACCTTTGTTTTTCTCATATAATTATCTCTCTTTCCACTTATTTAATCCCTCCACGACTTCCCTTCCCCCATATCTTTCTCTCTCTCCCCCTCGGTCTGAACTGTAACTTCAAACGTGGTGGCTTATGATAGTTCGTGTCGTGTCACCTGTTGATCGCTAGAGGCGCGACTCGACGACTATTTAAGCGACGACGTGAAGAGTTCGTAGGTGTTGATTATTCACAATGGAATTCCACTACATTTAAGTTATCAGGGTCACTGTGAACTGACTGTTAGCTACTATATATATATATTTATATAAAGATAAAGTCCTTATACTGATGGGAATCTGACAATAAAACACCCCCCATCTTGGAATGTCAATACAAATATAAGGGCCATTATTAACCAACTTATTTCTGTTACTCGGAAGTATCTACATTTTCCCAAATAAGGACATTTCTCCTTATAGCTAAACCAAAAGCTCTTCTGTCAGTTAGTCGAGGCAAAAAAGAGGCTCTTTGAATTCCCACGTGTTTGTTTTTAAGTTTTTATTAGTCAGTAAAGAGTGGTAGTGGTTTTGGGGTTTTGGGGCGGGGGTTTGCTGTCAAACGTTTTTATTGATGTTTTCCCGTCCGCTGTGGCCTCTGTTTGAACACAGGCGCAGGATTTGAGGAATTAAAGAGGTGCGTTAAATGTTCTGTTGGTTGTTTTTGTTTTGATGTGCGCGTCGGGAAGACGCGCCGCGCTTTGGTCGGATACTTTGAAGAAAGCGGAAGAGAGCGAGAGAGTGTCGCTTTTTACGCGAGGCAAAAACAGCGAGGTCTGTTGGGTTATTTCTGTTTTCGTGACGATCCCCTTTCTCGAAGCACCTACCTTCGATTCGGAGAGCGACTGTGAAGAAAATGCATACGCAAACGTGGCAGATTGTCGACTGTCCGAGCGAACAAACAAACTTCATCAACCCGGCGTGGGCACGGGGAAAGAAAGAGGGAGGTCAAGAAAGAGAGAGAGAAGGCATGAGAGAAAGAATGGGAGACGTGAAGAAGGTGGGGGAGAAAGATTGAAAAACAGGAAGAGAGAAAATGCAATGATACTTGAGGAAAGTGACGGGAGTGGAGAGGGAGTTAAAGATGGAGAGAGAGAGACAGTGAGGGGCCCGTAGTTTGCACACCTAATCTTGACAGGCATTGTCTGGGAGAGCTCACCGTTTCCAAAAAATCTAAAGTCCCCGATTGAAGGTGGGCGAGCTGTGACTTTGACTGAGACGATAATAAGCTCCAAGCCGAAATGACAATTCTAAAATAAATTTGAATACGGAAAAAAAGACAACTGTCAGCATTTAAACAATCCTGCCTCTTCAAAGTTCGAAAACAGTCGAGGTCCCCCATTATTTTCAGATTTGAATCAATCCGTCAATCTACAAGCACGTTTCTCACAAGGTGCATGAAAGCGGTAAAAAAAATCAAATATGATTGGATTGAAAAAACTGTTTTTCCAAAGCGCCAGTTTGATTGGCAGGATGTTATCTTACAACCTTGTGTTGAGTATTTATCATAAACCCTTTTAGTGCTGGATTGCCCATCCAAAACCTGCTTTTCCCGGCCCTAATTAGATTTCTCACTTCCTGTTCCTGGCATGGTGGTGAGGTAACCAGGCCTGTACGCTTTGACATGGTTGAGTAATCGAACACAACAAACTGTAAGGAATGAATTCAAAGCTGATACCACTAATTACTCGGCGAGTTAAGGGACACGGAAAGGGCGTGGTTGTGTGATAGGAGGATGAATTTGCACAGCGTTACCACGCGGTCGACGCTTTGGATGCGTGTTGGTGCTCGGATCTCAAATCTCGGAAAGTCTGCTGCTTCTAACAGCCGTGCTGTGTTCCGGCGCTTTGTCTCTCAGCTGTGTTGTACTCGAGTGCGGCTCTAGTGAGAAACGGTGCTTGAGTGTTGGGTAAACAACGTACACAGAAATACCCGCACACGCCTCCATGGACACACACGCTGTGCTGGAACCTGTTCTCTGATCGGCTCAACGTGCCCTCTCGACTTCTGCCTGCTCTTTGCCACCGGCCGTCATCCCCCTGTTCTTCTCTTTAATAATTTCTCTCTCCCTCGTCTCTCTGCGGCCTGAACCCCGATCTGAAGGGGTGCCATCGAAATCCCTGTAATCCTCGTACTCCTCGTCCGTCACGAAGTCTCGCCTCCCCACAACATTACCCCACATTCTCCTCCACTTTTATCTGTACAAGACGTACATACCTCCTCTCTACCACATTTACTCATTCCTCATTCTCTCTCTTTCTCTCTCCCTCTCTTCCCCCCCTCTCTCTCCCTCTCTCTACCTCTCCCTCTCTCTCCCTCTCTCCCTATCTTTTCCCCCCTCTCCCTCCATCTCTCAATTCACTCTCGGTCCTGAGTTGGCCTTCAGTCAGAGATGGGGATGTGCAGCACAGCAGATGCAAAAAGGCCTCAAACGCCGACTGACAAGAAGTGACAGCTCTCTATATTGCTCGCTGGCACTGACAGCTGACAGATGGATACCACTCACACACACACACACACAGGAGGGGGAAAGGGATGGAGAGAGAAAGAGAGAGAGAGAGAGGAAAAAAGGCCCCGGGACGAGTCGCTAGCATTACTCTCTGTTCGCGAGGCCAACGTTTGATTGAGTGCTGAGGAGAATAATACAGCCATAATAATAATATAATATATAATAATAATAATAATATAATACCTCTACTCACCAGTGCCAAGCTTTCTCCCTCTAATTCTCCTTCACCCTCTCCCTTTCCTCCTTCGATCCCACTTACTCATTTCCCTCTCCGTCATCTCCCCTCAATCTCCTCCGTTTTCAGTCTCGTTTTCGGTAATGACATTTTTATACCGCTCTGTCCCAAGTATTCCAACAAGGATTTTCGTTAAACCTATACAAATACAAATGTGTACCGCCTAAATACGAATATCTCCCTCCTTTCCGACCGTCGCTTCCTTAATTCTTCGCCCGGACCTCCCGTGACGGTTGACCTTGATATCTCCGGATCAGACTGAGCTGTCCGGCGTACGCGGCTCTACGACCAACCAGGACCGCCGTGTGTCAAGCTGTCGTGGAAGAAACACCTGCCGTCAACGAGGCTGACTCATTCTGTCTGTCAGCAGCAGAGGCTCCTGGGGGAAATTGGCCAACAGGGACCGATTCCAAGCATCCTACATCCATCTGTTTACGTTTCAGGAGGTAACGGCTTGGGGGGACGTTTTTTCTCCGATCGATAGGAATCCTTACCCGCCCATCAGAGTCTAGCGAGGAGATAGCCAGGCGGCGAGCGTGAAGTGAGAACGCTCAATGACTGAAAAGAGATAAAAAGAGGAGAGTGTGTGCGGCAGCGAGGAGAGGAGAACGGGGTAGAACTGCTGAAGCGGGAGAATTGGAGTAGATTTAGAAGGAGAACGGGCGACAGGAGAGTGCTCGTGGAACAGGTTTTCGGGGACGGATTTCGGGAGGGAGGTGGAAGGGAACGAATGAAAGGCAAGACGAGATGAGAGAATTCAGTAGAGGAGAAAATAAAATAGAAGGCGAACGGATGGATGGACAGGGGGGTAGGTTAAGGACAGAGGAGGTGCCACAGGAGGACAAATGAGGACTTCTGTGTGGGAGTTTGCCAGGAAATATGCCCTGTGGGCATGGGGCGGTGTTCAGAATGTTCCAGAATGAAACAGAGCTGAAACGGTGACAGAAGAGGACAGAGCTCAATTCTCTGATAGGACGCAATTGGGAGCAGGGCTTCTTGCCATTTGTCATTCCCATTTAACCCCTGCAGCCCCTGCAAAATGGAAGTGCCCATAAGCACTCTGGCCCCATGACAATAGGGTTTTCCAATAATCTACACGGTTGGGGCCATCGGGTGATATTGTTTCAATGCATCTCTGCCCTATTCCTCAGACCTGTCAGATAACTGGCTGAGGGCAGTAAATACCCTACCAATCTTTAGTTTTTAACAGACTGAAGCAGGTAGAGATATTAAAGTTGTTTTCCCTGTGCCAATGACTTTACTTCGAACCATTGAACTCTGTAGCTCCTCAAAGTGATTGTTGTAATCTCTGTGGTTTGTCTCACTGATCACCTTTTTGTTGGAGCATATTCTTGGTAGTTTCTGTGTGGTGTGATGCAGCCCTCACTTCTTGATAATTGGTCCAAGTTTCGTAATCTACGCATTTGTAAATTACATTATCTGTAAATGCGTTAGGTGGTTTGCTTTAAGCGTGGACCATTGAACAATATCATATTGTGTTTCGGAACACGTCAGCTGTGTGATCTTTCAATGTCTGAAGAAGACATTTGACAGTGTTCATGTTTGTATCTTTCCGTAGAAGTCTGTCGACTAATTGATCTTAACAAGAACTGTTTAGCAAAGGATTGAAAAGCACTCTCTGGAAACATCCAAATCTTGTTATCCATGTAATACCATGGTCATTCTTTATACTTTCTTAATAATACCAATATACAGTATATCCCATATGGTATTGCATTACTGACAACCAACAAACAACCAAGCAAGCAGAAACATCACAATTTGTCGCCGTCTCCATTGGCCCAGTCAGCGCTTTCCTGAATCTCTTATATCTTTGTTAGCGATGTCCGTCAGTGGCGCGCGGGCGAAGGGGTCTCGAACGAAGCGCACACGCGGTTGCGGAGTGATCGAAGCTGTATGACAGATCGGGGCTCTCACGCCGGGGAAGAACCGTCTGATATTTGATAGCGCTCGTCATTTCGTTAGCCCGGGGGCTGGGATGCGGTTCGGACGCTTCAGCCTCATTTTGTGCTGCGGAGTCGGTAATGAGGAGTGGAAATCCAGCGGCGAGCGTCGTCTCAAATCAGATCGGAAGTGTGTCTTCATGTGATTGGCAGATGGAGACGGATATGCCTTTTGACCCTCCCACCATCTTTGCCGCCAGCCAATGCCGATAAGCACCATAAATGTGTGGTTTTGAGAACAACAAGACTGAATCCACTGATATATGGTCGCATTTCCCTATTTCCCATATAACTCCTATTTATAATCCGGAAGGCTATAAAATATCTGACTTCATGCCAGCGGTAAAGGGGAACATCTACTTACTCATATAGAAGCTCTTTGTGAAAGTGAATGTGTATGGAATTACATCTAGATGTCATGGTCACACCCTTTCCTGCACTAGTGCGTATGATATAACATCTGGATGATAACATCTGGATGTTATGGTCACACACTCTCCTGCACTAGTGTGTATGATATAACATCTGGATGATATGGTCACACACTCTCCTGCACTAGTGTGTATGATATAACATCTGGATGATATGGTCACACACTCTCCTGCACTAGTGTGTATGATATAACATCTGGATGATATGGTCACACACTCTCCTGCACTAGTGTGTATGATATAACATCTGGATGATATGGTCACACACTCTCCTGCACTAGTGTGTATGATATAACATCTGGATGATAACATCTGGATGTTATGGTCACACACTCTCCTGCACTAGTGCGTATGATATAACATCTGGATGTTATGGTCACACACTCTCCTGCACTAGTGTGTATGATATAACATCTGGATGATATGGTCACACACTCTCCTGCACTAGTGCGTATGATATAACATCTGGATGTTATGGTCACACACTCTCCTGCACTAGTGTGTATGATATAACATCTGGATGATATGGTCACACACTCTCCTGCACTAGTGTGTATGATATAACATCTGGATGATATGGTCACACACTCTCCTGCACTAGTGTGTATGATATAACATCTGGATGATATGGTCACACACTCTCCTGCACTAGTGTGTATGATATAACATCTGGATGTTATGGTCACACACTCTCCTGCACTAGTGTGTATGATATAACATCTGGATGATATGGTCACACACTCTCCTGCACTAGTGTGTATGATATAACATCTGGATGATATGGTCACACACTCTCCTGCACTAGTGTGTATGATATAACATCTGGATGATATGGTCACACACTCTCCTGCACTAGTGTGTATGATATAACATCTGGATGATATGGTCACACACTCTCCTGCACTAGTGTGTATGATATAACATCTGGATGATAACATCTGGATGTCATGGTCACACACTTTCCTGCACTAGCCTACAGCCCCGCTCTAACGAGTTGAACAGGAAGCGCAGTGCTTGAGGCGCCCCATTGGTTAACCGCGACGCTGCCTTCTGTAAACATGACTTCTGATGCCCAGGTCACATGAGTGTGATCTGCGCTGTATCCATGTCTCTAATGTGGTCGGGTTGGGATAAACAAATGTCTCCGCGTTTAAATTATAGCTGCGCTTCCCGTATCAACCTTTCCGCGGCGGTGATCTGATTTTTGGCTGCAATCTGTTCCGGCAGTCGATCTAGCTCCAAACGCTTATCTGTCCAAATGTGTTACCTTGGAATGAGTACCAGTTAGGGACAAACACGAAGTCAATCTGTCAGGTAGTTCCAAACATTTTTCCAGCTGTTGTCTGACGGACTTCTGCCTTAATTCATTAAGGTGAACGTCGTCACCTTGTCGGCACGGATAAACTTCGGAACCCAAATGGCTTCGATCACTTCAGAGGCGCCTCGTTATTCCGCTGAGATAAGCTTATTCGTCGCTGAAGGCTCTACTGGGAGTCGAAGTCGTTCTTAGAGTTTGGCTGTTTGGCAGTTGACGAGGTCTACAACTACCACCGTCAATCAAGCTGCGACGGCTACAGACGCGTCACACAGAAGTCCGGATCAGCAGGAATATGATGAGTGTGTGTGTGTGTGTGTGTGCACATTTCAATTATTCCCATTTTAAAATCTGTTCCATTCAGTAGGTTGTTAACTTGAGCTCCGGTTATAAAGCAGGCTTTCCCCGTGATTTTGATGCCTGAGAATGAAACGAAACATACAGTTGTCTGTCAGGCACGCTGCTCTATAACAAGACCCGGCTATACCGACGCAGACTTGGCGTAACGAGCGCAGCGCAAGCGTTAAACCGTTGGCGCTCGCGGGATGTGCATCACCGAAAGGCAGAGAGACGGCGTCGTTGATCGAACGTGAAAAGTGGCCAGAGTCGTTGGCACACCTCGGGCACCGGAGCCGTCACACGGAACACACGACGGCACCGGGAAGTCTGGGAAGCCTTCTCTCGTTACTCACTGTCATCCGTTCTGTCAGTCATCAAATACGCCACGACCCCCGACCCCAACACGCGCACCACAGTCCGCTACTGACATTACTTTCTCATCACATCCTATATTTTCCCCTTCCCACATTCCTTCCTCCTTGACCTTTTTTGACTACATAAAGACTATCAAAATAAGCGTGACTCTTGTGTGATGTACGCTCAAGTCCCAGCAGGATAGAGACAGGCCGTACGACAGAACGGTATCCTGATACGCACTGCCATGGGATAATATGACATCAACGTTGTCTTCTCGGGTTTGTAATTGATCAATAGCCGTCATCACAATCTCCAAACAGTTCAACTCATGGCTCAAAATAAACGCGCAGCAGCTATATTTCCAGTAGTCAAGTAAGACAAGACAGTCCGCCTCATACAGTATTAACATCTACGTCTCCTACCGGGGTGGACCTGTCTCCAGAAGTGACTGTACGGGATGCATGTTGTAAATAAGGACACAGCATGAACCTCGGTTTGGTTGGTTTGAATGGATCCCGGCCTCACCGTTTCAAAAAGCTTTATTCCAAAGCTCAACGGTGAGTCGGCGATATTGTCATCATGACAGCGTGCCTTTCAATGACTCTGATAATTGCCGTCTTTGTTGTCCTGCGAGGGGAGAAAACGTCGTCTGAGTTCCCGTATCGTGACACTACGGCTCGAAGGCGACCTTCTGCTATCGACGGAAGGCAGAGTAGTGGACTGCTTACTCACGGACTGTGCAACTGTTATTCCGGCAGTATTTGACAATTCACAACTGCCTCTCGGTTGATTTCAGAAGATCAAACGGTTCCTTTAGCTATCTTCCCTATTTCTCAGCGTGGCAGATCCCCGTCTACAGAATCTCCCCGAGTTAGCTCTCACGTCTCCTATATACCTTTTCTCACCATCTGTGTCTGCATTCCGGGTGTTAAATCGGTGACAGCCACGTCCTAGCACAGGCTGAGGCTTCGTGGTGGCTTAATCAATCCATCAACTAAACACGCACACACACACGCACAGTTACGCAGACACGTGTCGCGCGGAAACACACTGAAGAAATCCGCCATGAAAGTTAATCACAAAAGGTCATGTTGGCGAACGAGGAACAGATTAAATTAGCATAGCATTAGATATGGAAAATGATGTCTGTCAAAACCATCCGTGGCACAATTATAATATGTTAATTACGTATTTCATTAAAGAAGTTGATTATGGTTCACAGACGAAATCATGCGGGCGAAGACACCTGGAAGGAGCCGGCGAAGCTTGAAACGCATTCTCGCCCAACCTCTTCGCTTACCCTTTCTATCTTTCCGTCGCATCTTCGTTTGGTCATCATATTTCATTTCCTTTATGTTTTATTGCCTGGACACGCCGAGGAACGGTGAAAAAACCCCCACCTGGGCTTCCATTTGTTCGTCAAAGGGTTAATCGGGGGAAGAGCTGTGATTGGATTAATTTAGAGAGAGTAGTGACTAATGGCAGCCAATAAAATGACTTGGATGTACGGGATCGAAGGAGAGGGGAAAATATTAACCAATACACGGCCTGATGTCAACGACATGCATTTACAGTTGAAGATACATCTCGGAAGTGCGTTGAGTCATTTTATTGTAATAGTAAGAATATATTATTGTACGTTAACATAGAGGCGAGTCAAAGTTCTTTGAAGCTGGTAACTGTTTTACATTGAGTTACATTCGATACAACCAGCGCAATGTTCAATTTGTCAAACTTGTGAGTGACCCCTAACTGATTCTCCTGAACTGCGTCCGGGTCGTCTGGTCCGACGGTGGGAGTGTTTCCCATCTCCCTCTGGACGGCACCGGTCAGGCTGTCGCTATCTCTCTCCGCATGGTGACCTCACGCGAAGGTTAGCGCTCCCTGGGTTTCTGTCCGATGACTCACCTCAAGCCGGAGCACTTTGCCTTTAACATTGCCAGTGAGAGCTTAAACGGTCAGCAACGTTCCAGGGGATTGGTCAGATTGAGCGCTTGAGGACGTGGTGGACATCAGGACAGAAGGCAGGGTGCCTGGTTTATGTGATGACGTGTAGCCGGGCTGATAGACCGGGGCTATTTTTGGCGTCTCCCGAGGACGCTACCACTTGGATGACACAGCGAATGTGCAAAGCCGTACGGCGGTCGCCTTATGTTCGCGTCGCTCGGATATGAACACGTTTCAGTTTTCCTCGCTGATTGGCCCCGTTCGGGGAATACATCGAGCACAAGCCAGGATCCATCCGCAGCCTGTTATAATTCTCCAGGCCGACACGTCCGGTATTGATGAATGGCGGGATTTCACGCTGACATTTCTCTGCCCTTAAACCGTCATTCAGTTTAGCTACTGACTTGTTCTGTACGCCCCGAGACACCCGGGCTAGTGACGCCGGAACACCCTGTTCAGCCGTGTCGGCAGATACACGGCCGGGATCTTCTCGTACGCCTTAGCCGCTAGCTCAAATAATGACATCCCCGGAGAAGAAACATTCCTTAATTTCGCCATCCCCACGAAAGCACGGGCGCATCCTTTTCCGTCTCATCCCGACATGTGCGAGCGCCCCCTGGGAATACAATTTTTTTTAGAATAACTTTGGGGATCCGATGTAGTTGCACAAATGGTAATGCTATCTCAGCGGCTAGCTCCCAATGTCACGCTTTATAGCGTGGACAGTAACCAGGTGGTGAGCGGTGCTCTGTTTGGGACGTAGCGCCTGGAAAGTCAGGCCTAAACGTTTAATTACGGTCTAATTATACTTTTCCTTACTTATTTTCCTTGTGGCAGGTTTTTCAAGTTACGCAGAGAAACTCTCAGAAGCTTCGTTAGAGTGACCAACTGGGTTCTTGGTCACCTGCCTGACCTGAGTTAGATAGTTCAGCCAGACAGCCAGCTCTAGGAAGAATGGTGATGAATCGAATTGTTTGCCATTTCACAATGTTACAGAGCCTAGTTTTTCTGAGTACCTGTTTCATATCCATGCCATGGCTTTACCTATTTCTGTAATCACTTTTGCTAAGTGCTCGCCAATTCTGTGTTACCGTGCTATAATGCGTTTCTATCGACGTTTGATGTTTAAGTTAAGTGGGACATGTAGATATTTGAACAACAGTGTAATAAATAAAGACTGAATCTCCTGTCTAACACAAAGACAAAATTCACGATACGACGTGTCCCAAAACTGTCACTTAAGATGTTTTTATTTTAGTCATGCTAGCCTCACGGGAGGCTGGTTTTCTAACTTACTCTAGGGTGCCAGGGCAGAGAAAAATATTTGGCCGTGTGAATCGGTACTTGTGGTGAACGTGAATAGAAAGGCACGTTCAGTTACTACATTAAATGGTTTGTGTGCAAAAGCTGCTGCTTGTTCAGAGATGTAAAAACCTGAATTACCAACAGATGTAAAAGTATCTTTGACTGATTCTTCTTTACTTTTCGAAAATGTATTTTTTTTACTCTGTTTCTCTAAAGGATTGGAACTTTTGACTTTTCAACTTTTTGCTAATTCATAATACCAAGATATTTATACGATATACATTCTTTTTAAACACTGACAGACATAATATTGTTTTTATGACGGCAGAGGTTTGAACGAAATGTAAAGATCCACACGAGGAGAACCCAGCAACATAAAATATATATTCACTGTGTCACAAACAAATATTCAGATTTATTCTGAAGTATGCTAAGTCTTTGAACTGTATTTAAGCCGCACTCACACAAAGACACACACTCACACAAAGACACACACTCACACAAAGACACACACTCACACAAAGACACACACTCACAAACGGATGCTGAAATATACAAAAACGTACAACTGGATATCCACATGCTCTCACACACACACACACACACACACACACACACACACACACACACACACACACACACACACACACACACACACACACACACACACACACGCGCAAGAGCATCAGTCTGTTTAAAAGGTTTTAGATCTGATGTGAGTACAGTTCAAAGGCTTCGTCTCATAATATTTCACAAGAAAGAACCAGATCAAGTAAGCGCCAACAGTTTCTATCGGAAATCATATTTTAAAAAGGAACGTGTGTGTGTGTGTATATATATATATGTATATATATATATATATATATATATATATATATATATGTGTGTGTATGTGTGTATACACAGATGAGCCAATACATTATCACCTAATATGCCGCTGGTCCAGCGCACAAATAGCGTCGACCCGACGAGTCATGGACTCTACAAGACCTCTGAAGGTGTCCAGTGATTTCCGGCACCAAGACATCAGCAGCAGATCCCTCAGGTCCTGTATATTGCGAGGTGGAGCTGTGGCGCATCGGATTTGTTAGTCCGGCACATCCCGCAAATCGTCCAATCGGACGGAGATCTGGGGAATTTATTGGCCAGGGCAACACTGTGAACGGTTCGTCATGTCCCTCAACCGTTTTTGAACGAGGCGAGCAGCGTGGCAGAGCGCATTTTATAGAGGCCACGGACATCGGAGAATACCGTTGTCATGAAAGGGTGTCTGCAATAATGTTTAGACGCCCGCATGAACGTCCGGATCCAGAGTTTCCCAAAATAACATTTGCTTGTCATATTCCCACAGTGCACCTTGGGTAAATGGCAAACACGTGCACACGGCCGCTCATGTGATGTGAATGTGTCGATTTCAGTGTTGAGTCCTGGAAAGCCTAGTGTTTGTACAGTGAGTTAAAACCGTATCGCTAGACTCTGCAACTGTGTCTAAATTGTGTGCAAAACATGTCACTTCCGAAGAGTTATAATATGTTTGAATCTTTCGACTGTGTACTGAAACCCAATGGTTGTCTGAGCAATATCTATTTTGCAAAATAAACTATTTATTAGAAGCAGAAAAATAACGTGATCATCCTAATTTTCGCTACGCTCTATTGCAGCCCAACATCCTCCACACTGGGATTTAGTCTTGAGATTCTCACTTTTCTCATTTCATAAATCCTCCGATAGGATTTGTTTGTGTTTTTATGAAATTACCGTAAATCAACAAGCGTGATTAATCACCGATACAAAACCAATGAAATATTAAGAGCTTTAATATCACTTCCTCCATCATCGTCACACAAGTTAATATCCCCCTCTGGATCCTTTAATATTTTGACATCTTTTCATTATTTCATGTTCATTATCTCACGATTAGCGCCGAAATGTCTAAGCGAAACGGAAGTTGTTTCCTCTGCTCGTTTGAAAGAGAGTAGACACGTTACATGTGAACGTATGAAAGGCGGATGTCTGAACGACGGATGATGAGGGCACTTGCTAAACGTCAGTTTCAGTTCCCTCCCTGACAAGTGCTCAAATTAGCCTAAGCCTAAGCCCAAACCTAAGCCAATGAGCTCCAATTTGAGTGTGCCATTGAAACCTCATTTATTGGCGTCAATACAATTATCACGCCCATTAAGAGAGAATCAAATCTGTCGGCATCCAAATATTCTCATTTAGGACTTCTGAAGAGACAAGTTTGTCTCGGTGCGAAACGCCGAATCGAGTGTGACTTTCGGGTGATTACGATAACCGCGTCTATTCACCAAAAGGCCCGGGAGAGCTAAACCGGATCTCTCCGTCCGTCCGTCAGCCCCGGAATCATAATTCCTCGTCGAGTGTTTGAGCGAAGATTACGCCGTAATGAGATCTTTCACGGCGAGAGACGGGGTTAACGGTTCGATGAATGTAACTTTGGGGTTTGACTGTCGTGCAATTTTCACGCTTCGTTGCCGTTTCAGAAAAGACCAAGGCGGCACGAGCCAGTACATAATAACAAGCACAAACCTTCCGGGCCTTTCCCGGCTGTCTTCGGAACGTCGATCCGTTCAGTGTCCGTTCGACGCTGACATTTGCACCGTTTCACATTCCAGTTAGCGATCTGCGGTGGTCAACGGACGGCAGAAGCGAGGCTTTACTCTTAATTTGAGTTTCACAAGCAATATTGTCGTCACTTAAACAATGTGATGAATGATTATAATCGGCGTTTTGGCGTACAGTAAAGCGTTCTTGTTGCGAACAAAAAGCGAAGGCGCGGTAATGCTTCAGAAGAGGAGATGTTTTGGAATGAAATTAAAAGCGTGCGGGCGGGAGAACCAAGTGTTTCAGCACTTGTTCCTACGTGTGTGTGTGTGTGTGACAGCGCATGCCTGGGTTTGCGCGCCCTGTCATTTGATAAATGTCCTCTCTCTCATAATCTATGTGCTTCAAAATATGATGTATGTGAGGATGAACTTTGAATTATAACCCGGAGAGTGAACTCGTAAATCTTGGGACTTTGGCGACGAGCGGTCCGCAGAAGTCCATACTCACTGCGTTTGTGTTTATATGAATTATGCAGCTGTGAGTTCGGCCAGCTGGATCCAGGAAGCCGCGTGGCGAGCAACGGGCGCTAACAAACAACCGGCTCCGCTTGGGTCGAAACGCGCCGGGGGTTCTCGTGTTCCTCAGACTCAAGGTTACGGCAAAACCTGAACGTGGTTTTGTACGGCGGACGTGAAACTGTAGACTGCACACTCGACCGAAATGTAACATCAGCTTTACAATAATACAGAGGTGTATAGGTAAAGGAAAGTGTGTGTTTGTGTGTGTCAAAACAATTTTTTTCTTATCGTTCATTATATTCTCTGCCATCATTGGTTGTTTGTGGCGAAGCCAAAAGATTTGTTTCACAAACGGTCAATGTTGAAATCTGAAATGATCAGGCGGAAAAAAACTGGACCAAAGAGATATTTCAGACAGCGTCCGTCTCTGCCTACCCAAACCAGACCGCCTCCTCAGCCGCCGGGCAGTATGAGTGTCTCCAGGTGCCGAGCAGAACCATCTGGTGGTGATAAACACCAGAATTTGTATCCTCCGCCCGTGTCAACACTTTCCCTGTCCAACATCAGTCATTGTCTCCGTGACAACCGCCCACCCATCCTCCCTCCACACCGTAGCGCACAGTGAGCTACACAGCGATAGCCAATGCAATTCAGCACAAACGCTCTGTGAATTTTAATTAAAACCACACACACGCGCACGCACACACACACACACAAACACGTGCACACATACGCGTGCACACTCAAAATAAATGGCGGTTGGATAGAAAACCATCAGGCCCAGTACTTATCAACTTCATTTCACCAGCCAATAAATCATCAGATTTGTTCCAGGTAAGACCGATTAGACGCGACTATCGATCTGATTGGATGTCGCAGTCTACAGCAAACAGACAATTTAGAAGATTCTCATGCAGCGACAAAGTGTTGCGCCTCTCTCTCTCTCTCTCTCTCTGCTAAACATTATCGTGGAACATTTTAGACTGCAGCGAACTCTGTGAAAGCCCCGATCAAGACCCAAATCAAGTGCCAACGCGAGTCAGGAAAGGGGAGCAATTTGATGCCATTAGGACTGACCAAACTGTCACTGTTCAAGACGTATAATTAGATGCAGTTTATTGGTTTACAGTGGACGCCGGGACGTCTTCTGCTAATTGAGTCCCACACCAACAGAAATCGAATAAGGAACTCTGTACTCTTTATCAATTATCAGAGCAGTCTCGTTTAGAAAGAAAGGACTATTGAACAGATTCACCCCGGGCAATATTTAAGGTCAAGGTTTCTTCACCGGGAACCACGACGGCAGACATTTAGAGGAAAACATTTCATAGTTAACAGGATGATTTATCCTTTTTTCAGTCTGTCTGGTGACAACTGTAAAAGACTGTTCACATAAACGGGCATGGCCAAAGTTAGCATTTCCGAGTTCTGAGTTTCACATACAGTAGTCCTAAGAAACACTTGGCCTGATGCATATGTGTTGTAGCGTTATTCTTCGTGAGGAGTATGTTTAACATTTAATATAATTTAACATTAGCGCAGTTACGTTCATCTTGCAATTCTGCCATCTTTTGTCGCCGTTGCGCTGTCATACAACAATACGTTTGTGCACGGCTTTGTTTCGTTACCAATTTTTTTCCACTTTGGTGAATATCTATATAAACTTGGAGTAGTGGATAGATTCGCTTTTTCAACATTGTATGTTTGAAGAATTCTCATTATGTAATTAAACACAAGGCAATCAGCTCTTTAGATGGCACCAACATTTTATTGAATGCAACCAAACTTTTTAATTCATATCGATCTTAACAAAACCTGGACAACTCAGAAACCACAATTACTTCCGGCTGAAAGTACACAGTGTGTCAGGCTCTTAGGCGTAACATCCACGTCACAGTGGTATGAGTCTGAACCCGCGTCGCCGCAGCAACACAATATCGCCGCTGTCAACACGTTGTACAATACCCAAGACGCTCCTACCCCCTTTAGTGGAGTGAGCTTGGATCCCGCTAGACGACAGAGTGTTCGCTGTCACATGTCGTGGAGACGGCCGACACTTTCGATGTGCGAAAAAACTAGTAAAACTCTAGGGTGCGCGCGTCCCTTCTGCGCGTTGGCGAAACGCGCAATATGCCGGCCTCACATACAGAACCCACCGGTCTTGTCCATGTATGTCGCTTGCAGCCTGGACGAGACACAGAGCTTCTAACACAGGGCCGCTTCTCTGAAGCAAACGAAGCAGGCAGAATAGACTGGTGAGATGATATAGCTGTCGAACCAACAACGGCTGCATTAACACAAATTTGTTTTAGTGGTAACCTGGTGACCAAATTCAGACAGGAAGTGTTCAACAGGAGTGATGAGTACGTCGACTCCAGGGGCACCTCGATAGTTGCACTGTACTCCAAACCCAACGAGCCTTCGCCTGGCGGAACCCGCGGAACCTGTCAGATCCATTCATATTTACTGTTTACCTCTGAGTGAGAAAAAGAGCCTGGCTAAGCTAGTTGATTTATGGTTGTAAGAGAGCAATCCCTCCCAGTCTCTGTGTGTTTGCGTATGTACGTGAGTCAGCGAGAGCGCACGTGTGTGTGCGTGCATTAACGCTAGGCAGTCATCATCCTTCCCCTGTCGTAATTCCCAGCGTTCCCAGTCGGAAAAGGCCCTTGATACTCTTATAGCCTCGAGGTGTATTGCTTGATAATATAACTACTGCTTCTGTCACTGCTCTCTCCGTCTTCTCTCTCTCTCTGTCTTTTCTCTCTCTCTCTCTTCGGGCAAATGCCTTACATTCAGCCACAACGTTAAAAGATTTATGTGAGTGGAGGGACGGACGAGAGCGAGAGCGAAAAATATGCATTGATTAAAAGCCTCAGATAGCCTATCCAATGCGGTCCCGGAGAACATCAGTTATTTTGCATTCTGACACGGCAATTGATAACTGGTAAATGCGCGCGGGCGAATGACAAATGCAGACGGGAACCGGCTTTGACAAAAACGATAACAGCATCCGTCTCGAGGGGAGAAGGAGTTATGAGCGGAGGTTGTTTAAAATATTTAATCATTTTCTGAAGGCGGCAAGATGTTGTTTGACCCTGGAGGAGTGTGAATGTCGTGTGGATCGAAAATTGCCAAGACTTTAAAGTAAAACAGAGCAGTAGGTGGGAATGGTGTGTGTGTGTGTGTGTGTGTGTGTGTGTGTGTGTGTGTGTGTGTGTGTGTGTGTGTGTGTGTGCGTGCGTGCGTGCGTGTGTGTGCGCATCAAGAATCTACGATATTAAAACGTGCATCTGTTATTCGATCTCTCTGTCTTGAGGATATAGAAAATAACGCGATCTCAGGAAAGCCGACGAGAGGGCATGGCTTCCTGTGCCAGCTCTGTCATTATCAAATATTAAGAACATGGCAAATACAGACAGTTTGTTGGAGTGACTGTTTTGCGAGAAAGAAAGCAATCTGGATATGGTAAACAGATCAAATACGTCTAATTCCAAACGGACACTTTTACAGTAGCTACTGACACCCAGACATTTTAAATCACTGGCCAATCATCGTGTTTTGTAGAGGGCAGCATTGTCAGTCCCTCACCATATGGCACACGACGAAACCCGCAGAGAAAAACAGCAGGAAGCCGGAGATATGAAATAGTTTAAACTCGCCCGGTTTTACACGCAGGTTCTTCGGACACCCATCAGCGAAATGGGTCACGTTCATTGTGGTTCTTCGTTTTTCTGTTTTGAAACGGAAAACGAGCTCCAAAGAGTCCAAGAAATCCTCCTTTTCCCTTTCGGTGCTTTGATGAACATATGTCTGGTTTGGAGTTTGGGAAAATCAGCCCCTTTCCAAAAAAACCATCCGTCCCAACTACAATCCTCTTATCAAAGGCGGATGTCTGAGAGGCAACAGACTATTAAGAAGTGTGCACTAATGAAAGAGATTAAGGACTCATAGGGCATTAAAGAGTGTAGCATTAAAGAGTTCATTGGCACAGACAATGATGAGCAGGCCAATGAGCTTGTCCTGTCTTTAAACGACCAATTAGATTGTTCTGACAAGGTCACATGTTTTGAGTTATCAAGTCTTGAAATGTGTTGAGAGGTCAGAATACACCTCTGGTTTCACCTCTGTAAGAGGAACACTTCCACAAGACTATGGTCGCTGGGCGACTGCTCTGGACGTCACCGTCACAAGTTTGTTAATTAAGCTCCAAACCAGTTAAGTTAAGTAGTTAATTATCTTTTTCTGTCATTCTTATCCAGTATGAACTGATGTTAATAACACACACAAACAGCGTACGCGTTTGAAAATAATGTAAATTCAGAACAAATACGAACTTGTTAATGTGACGTCATATCTTTGTCTGTCGATAAACCGAAACTGGAACTGAATTGATATTTCAGCTCGCGAATTGAATTGGACCGATCCAACCTATTTTCCTCATTGTTCTTTTTCTTTTGTACCGTCCTTCTTGCGTGACACGGGAACATTCACAGGTGCCAATGCTATCTGTTTCTCCCCAGCAGCTTAGCTTTTGCGGGGCTCGCTGTGCCAATCTGTGGTGTTTGTTGGAGTTTGTTGGCCCTGCCAGGGACATACACAAATCCTGTGTCCTTGAAAGCTTTGTGTTCTTCTCTCTCAGACCTGCGAAGCTGTCATTTCGGCTCTTGTCACGTTTCTCCTAAGGTGGTGTGGAAGGTCGCTGAAGAAGAGAAGCAGGCAGTCAGACTGACGATACGCCAAACCTACTGGATAAATCTGGTGCAGGTTTTCTTTAATACACTTTAGCCGCACTAGGTTGACCTTGCCCGGTTTCCCGGAATGGAAATGGGAATTGATCCTGATATTCCATGGCGTGGCAACGAGTGGTGAACTGGTATAATAGAAGCTAAATCAAGGACATTTCTAATTTCTTTAGCCAAAAAAGAGAAATGCTTCATATTACGCAGATTAAGGGTTAGAAGTTATGTAGAGAATGCATTCGTTCGAACTTGATGCTCTTATTGACAATGAGTGATGCAGACTCGTGGAGGATTCCGATGGAGGTGTGGTTGCCCAGCAACCACTTGAAATACAACACACATGTTTATCGCCACCTCAGACAAGCGTACACCTGTAGAGACCGGGAGAAGGTCATCCACGCGTCATCTCCGGATAATAGCCACAGGCTGGATGGCTTAAGGGAAACGGAAACTGCAGATATGTTGGGTCAGCAAACCCTAAACACAACCTACTATTTGGGCTTTACAGTTGGTTCAGCCGTCACCCCGGATGCCAGAACATCTGCCGATCACCAGTTCTCCGATACAAGCAATCCGAGTCGGCTGAACTCTTTAGCTCGTGAGCAAAAGAACGTGTATGTGTGCGTGTGATTAATAGCTAAATGTACTCCAGGCATCTTCAGTATAATCAGAGGTGGTAAAAGTACTCAGAAGTTATACTCAAGTAAAAGTATTTGTACTTAAATACACTATTACTCCAGTACAAGTAGAAAGTCCTCCATTAAAATATCACTTGAGTAAAAGTACAAAAGTATCCGATTTAAAAAGTACTTAAGTACTGGAAGTAAAAGTAAATATTCAAATTAACTGTAAATATCAATAATTAATCAAAGCAATTGTTTTCGGGTGTTTTCCAATGTTTTTATTGAACACATTATAACATTATATACTGCAATTAAGATTAAGATCAGATTTCCTATCAATGAAGCACCTTAAAAGGATAGTTCAGCCAAAAATGAAAATGGTGTCATCATTTACTCACCCTCAAGTTGTTTCAAACCTGTATGAATTTCTTTCTTCTGCTTATCTCTGCAAGATAGATAGAAAGAATGAATTAATATATGTGCATTTCCCCAAGTATAAAACTGTTATAGACAACCATATACAGTAGCTTACATGTGGCTTGCCAGCTTTATTGAAACAATTGTTATCAATGCAGTGATAGATAGCTAAGTTAGCAAAGGGTGTGCTGGCCTCACATGATGTAAGAGCTGCCCATGTGTGGCACAGGAAAAATCCACATTCACTTTTTATAATGTAAATTTCTGAAATTGTAGGCTTACCATTTCTTTAAATAATGTTTTCATGTCATTATTTCATGTCATTATTACAAGAGGCAACACAGCTGCATTCAAAAAGTATAAATAGGTTATATTATCTGCTGTTATTTTGTAACCTGTTTAATGTCATGGTGGTGTGCTGTGCAGTGAGATGTTTTCACAATAAACAGTGTGCAGTGAAAGAAAAACGTTTGGGAAACACTGAGCTAACGTTAGTATGGCAAATTTGACTCCAAGTCTACCCCCGACTGGATCATCTATGACCGATGGATCGGCAGCATGCAGGGAGAACCAACCAGCTGAGCTTACTACTAGCTTGATTATTTATCTCCTGCATCCAGCTTACGCTAATCACACACAACCCCAAGTCTGCCACCCACCGTTAGCTATCAATATTGACTATTGTTAGCTAGGCTAGCTGTGTACAAGGCACATTTCAATATGAAATCAAATCACTCGGCAAACAATAGTAACAAAAATAACGTCAACTCACCTCAATATGTTTTTTCAAATTTGAAGGTGAAGTTTGAAAGGCTGAAATGTCATTCACCCGTGGCAGGCAAAGTTGACATGTCAACAGATACGAATCTCCCTTGACAGCAATGAATTTGAACATATCCCGTAGATATGGCCATGGGTGATGATCCCTGTCGGTGTCGGGATCTCATTGCTGGGCGAGCTGGCAGCGAGAGCTGCGTGTTCACCTGTTTCAACGCCGGACATCTTCTACTTCACAATGACGGACTGACAACAACTAGCATAGGCTAGCCTATGTGCGCGTGTGCTGGGAAAGAGCTCGCGGCCTCGCGCATTGTTTTTTTTAAAGGAGCTGTATGATCTTGCGCAATTTTTTTTATTAAGAAAAACACGTTTTTCATTGTTTTGGAAAGCCAGTGTAATAATACTTGGAGCGGGCATGGGGAAATGTATCGGAGTAAAAAGTACATTTTGTCTTCAATATTGTAGTGGAGTAAAAGTAAAAGTAGATGCAAATAAAAAATACTCAAGTAAAGTACAGATACCCGAAAAAAATACTTGAGTAAAGTAACGAAGTATTTTTACTTCGTTACTTACCACCCCTGAGTATAATGGACACTGAGTAATTATCATAGGAGGGCAATTCACAGGAATTCAAGGCGGATCTCTTTCCTTGTTCCGTCTACGGCTCACTTTTACCGACGTTTATTCCCATGGTCGTTGGGTTGACGCAGGGACACAGGTATTGCACGGCTAGCTGACAGAGACATACTGGATGGGTGTTTTGCAGGGGACGCCAACTCCAAGGCAAGCCACAACCCAGTGCCTTTCCCCAGTCAGCGGCACAGCAGGGCGGCGCGGCAGCTCCATGCCCTTAGTAACGCTAGCTGTCAACACAGACAAGGTTGCTGAACTCTAGTTGAGGCTGTCAGAAACTCTGCGGCTGTGACTAGCAGAGCCGCTATTGAATGTAAACACGAGTAGCCATTTGTACGAGACAGGGCGCGGAGGAGGGGGGGGGGCAGCTGGGAAAACGACCATTTTTCTTTCTGGAATGAAGCCAGGCCATAGTGTGTGTTGTTTATCCACATGTTAGATGTGTGGGAGTTAATGAAAAGGTGTGTAAACAGTAACGGCTGCAAAAGAAAAGTGAGGATCTACAATCTCAAGCCTGGATTCAAAGACACAGACGGAGAGTCACTGACAATGAATGGCACACTGCTGACAAGCCCTCCTTTCAGATTATTGACCCTTGTGATATCACTGTTACTACTGTGTCGAGTTAATCGTGCGTGTTCAAGCTGCTAAAGGATTCAGTCGTTTTATTATTTTGACTCAGTTTGCAACACTTAAATTAGCTGCCACAAGAGTGACATTGACTTTTTATAGTCTAAAAACAAAAGTTTAAATTGGTACATACGGTTATTATGTACGTGCCGCACCTTAATGTGGAATGACAACCGTAAAACATCCGTGGCAACATGACGGTAAGGTACTTAATAAAATAATTCCACGAAGAAACGTGTTCCCTATCAGTGTCTTCCCAGCAACAGACGCTAAGCACAATGACACGGACAAAAACAAGCCAGGACCCGGAGCATGACGATTGGTGAGAGAACGCTACCAAATTTGAATAGATAATAAATAAATATTCAAATGAAACTGGATGACAATTTTTTATTTTCAATGAGTACTAGTTCCAATAAAGAGAACAGCTAAATAAAAATTGGCTCAGAAAAACGCCTCAGAAAACAAAACGGTGCCATTAGCGAAATAATGGGATTAAAGTTTCCGTTTGCTTGTTATGGTGGATAAAGAAAATCGGGGTTAAGAAAAAAAGAGCTTAACATTACTTTGTTATCACTGCCTCTGAAAATTAGAGCCAGACAGAGTTTATTTGCATTGCAGCAATACAGTATTTGGACATACATTAATTTGCATATAAATGTGTGCCCTTACGATGATTGGTTGAGTGATGTGCGAACGGGAGTTGATTGGCTCAGGATTGCCGGTACTTAAAAAAGTGGAAAAAACAAAACACATTTTGCGTGAGTGTTAATGTGCGTTGGTGTTTGTGATTGTGTGTGTGTCTTAAGTGGATAATTAAAAAAGCCAAGTGGATTTGTCATTTGATTTAAATTATTGTGTGCAAGTTGAGACAGTCCTTAATACCACGTCCTCAAAAAAGGCATATGTCTTGAATATGAGAGGATAATATGACAGGCTGTTAATTACGGAATCATTCTCTGGGGACAAGCCTGGCTTTCACTGCTACACACCTACAGTATAATACTGTTCACACAGGCTGGAGTTCCCTCATAGCCTCAAATTGAGTTGCACAGCTCAGTCAAAGTAGACAATTCACGACTGAGCACTGGTCCAAAAGGTTCACAAAGCACAGAGAAAAGTCAAATTAAACCCAGTTTCACTTTGTCAGGCCCCAACCATGTAACCAACGTAGTCCAAACGCTACGCCCTACATTTGCAGGTGTATCGTTTCCTCGTTTGGCTCAATTTACAGTAGAAATCGACACAACTGTTTAGCCCTCAGAAGGTGTCTCGAGCTCGAAGCAGGTTAACATCCGACAGATTCTCTGGGACCCATGTGGGCCAGGCATCCGAAGAAGCACAAGGTGGCAGGCGGTTCTGGCCCGTGTGTGAGTCCCGGCGGTGCCCACTGAAGCACATCTCCGTCAAATTGATCAAAAAAGTGCTTGCGGTCCTTTTAACCCTTTCCTGGTCCACGAGGGCAGTGCACCACGCTGTTTCAAGTGTCCATACGTTATGTATTATGAGAGAGCGATATATGTATGTATGTGTGTTTGTGTGTGTGTGTGTAAACCGCAAACATGCCAAATTATCACGCCCGGTATCAACAATTCTACACGTTAATAACAGAATGCTCTTAAGTTAATAAAATAAGCTGGAAATGTCAACATGCAAGACTGACCGTTGCTGAAAATCCATTATCGGATTTATGGATTGTCTAACGTCGTTTTGTGACTCAGACAATGTCTGTGTCAGTCCGCTGATATCCAGCTGTTTTAAAAAACAAATTCCATTCAGCAAAAGCATGCAGTTAAAAAAAGTTATAAAGTTAGCATAACTAAAACTTTTTTTTTTTTACATAAGAACCCAGGAATGTTTCTGACATGGCCCTTTGTCTGGAAATGGATACGCAGGGAAAAGTATTTCAATTGACACACCTACGTGTGTTTGGATATGAGTGTTGTTCTGAAAGCGATAACCACTTAACTAACAGGGCCCTCAGGCGAATACGATCAGTGCTTATCCGTGTCCCACTGTCATAAACCCCTGGGTCACACACACACACACGAACGCACACACACACCTAAGGCACATCTCTATCCCAGAAATGCGCGTTTTTCTCCCTAAATCTAACCCCTGAGCTGGAAATTGCATTTTATCCTGTGACGACCAGGTTTTGTGGGGACACATTTTTCATGCCTGTCTATCCTGGGGGGTCATGTGACACCAAAGAGACACCAAAGTTCATTCCTCTTAATAATGTCAACTTTTACCAACCCCTACCCTTTAGAACCTCACCAAAACTTAAACCTCAATAACCAAGCACGGATGACAAAACGTGACGTCGTCTTAATGCCTAACCCTTTATTCTAACACCAAATCAGTCAAAATAGGGACAAGAGAAATTCCTCATTACTCAAATTTCACTAATTCAACCAGAGTTTGGGGCCATTTTTGGCCCTGCAATATAGTTAAGCCAGAAACACACCCACCTCTGTCCTCCTGCTGACGAGCATGGGCTAACGTGGTCTTGATAATAACGACATTAAACTATTAAACTAATAGACCCCAGGCAGGAGATCGGAACGGGAAATGACCCATTAAAGGAGTGGCAGCTATCTCTTTTGTCTCAGTGGGCCTTGACTGTACAGATGGTGCTGGTTCTACATCGCAGTATCCAGGCCGTCGTGATTGTTTCAAAGCGAACGGTTGTGAAGATTTCACACACAAACAAAAAGCAGACGATAGAGCAAGACACCAAATGCAGAGGAAACGGCACCTGTTTAATTTATATGATGGCGTGAACCGAACGTGATACTGACAGTTTATCCAAAGGGTATTGTACGGATGTCAGCTCGAAAAAACCTGCACCAGCGTAGATCAGCGGTTTTGTGACGTCGCTGAGGAAATTACTCAATATAATGTGTTGTTCCATTTAAACGAGTGAATTATCTCTGGGCATCTTTTCCTCTTCGTTTTGGGTCATTTGTGGCCCACTATGAACAAATGCACACTACCAAAACACGTTTCTGTTTGCTCTTAATGTTCCTTCCTGAATTTTGAACTGTTTGTTTTTAGTTTGCTACTAGATTAGGCTGGTTGATTCTTGCCACATTCAAAAACCTTTCTTTGAATGAGCCTTTCTGACTGAGCTCAGTCGTGCAATTTGCGTTAAAACCCTCAACCCTTCCGGTTGCTACTTTCTGACTGTGTTCGAACTGGACTTTTCTATTTTATAAGACTCTCTGCATTAAAAAAACTGCATATCATTATTATCATTATCATTATTAAACTAAACTCTTATTAGTTCACCCAGCACAGCTAGTAGAGGAGTGGCCACCCCCCAGAGCCTGGTTCCTCTCTAGGCTTCTCTCTAAATTCGACCATCAGGGAGTTTTTCCTAGCCGCTGTGTATCAACTTGTTGATGTGTGCTCTGTGGGGTCTCAGGCTGGGTGTTTGTAAAAAAGCACTTTGTGACAACTTTGTTGTAAAATGGGCTTTATAAAATAAATGTGATTGATTGGTTAAAAGTATTTACATATTGTCTAGGGCACACTTCCTAACAGATTCACAACGCAAGCAACGTTTAGCGACGTTTTCAAACTTTCGACTAGTCGAATAAGTTCCAGTAATGTGTTCATTGTTTTTACTCGCACACATTATAAAGCAAATTAAATAAATACACCTGCACGTCTTCATGTCAACGCAGACGCCTCGGGAACAGATGTATCAAAAGCTAGATACATGTCGGTTTTACTCACATGGGTGCATGGCATTTGGTGACACATTTCATTTGTCGCCTCTCGGAAAAGTGGCGCGTGTGTATAAATAACAGAAGTAACTCTCCTATTGTCGACGTGTGTGTTTGCGCGCGCGGGGGTGAAACGCGCGGATTTTCTTCCACAGCGCCGTCTCGTTCCCCACGTTAGCGCTGACAGGTTTGATCGGAGAACTGATGACAGCCTATGATTGTCAAAAAAGCCTGTCACTGACTGGCAGGTCGGCTCTGGCACACGCTACTATTTTCCCCACACACCCCCCACACACACACCCTTTCCCCCTGTTTTTGTCACATCTCTGTTTCCTGGCAGTCAGGGTTGGCTTAACTCGGAGTGAAAGTAAAAAAAAACAGACAAACACACACACAAAAACAACAACAACAGACACACAAGCAGCGGGCTTTACGCCGGGGGGAACTCGATCTCGCTGCGATGTTACGTAAGGGGAGTTGTGTGTGCTTGATGTCGCTCGTCAAAGTTCTCACTGTTAGATGAAACGGAAGCCAACGTGGATGGTGACATTTTGGATTTGAAGCTCGGTAAAAGACGGAGAACCCGGTTTGGCGGGTGTCATGTTCGGCTCAAAGACCTGGACCCAATGCACTCGCTCGCTTTATACCGTGGGCGGCCACCTCACAACGGCCAATCAAAAAAAAAAAATAATTTCCGGACGCGACTGAAACACTTAAACTTGTTCTGGTTCGCTGGTTGCTTTGCTGCCTGACGAGTGACTCAAAGTCCGCTTGACTTAATGTCTGGAAGGTTTGTTTTGATGTCGTTGGAGTAGGAGACGCTGACGCTTGCAACTGGTTGGTTGTCCTCATTTAAAATTGATTGGTTGATCTATGTTTCGCCAAAGCACCGCCCAACGAAACCAGTCTGTCATGTTTTCTTACAAAATCTTCGGTGTAGCATATTGACTTGGAGGCTCACAGCGATACATCTATAATTAGCAAGTGAACAAGAACGAATGAAAACACACAAAATTAAAATAGAAATATAATTCTGTCCAGACCAGCGAGAACCAGCACTTTCTGTCAGATAACTGTTTCCTAGTTAAGGAGCAACTAAACACGTGATCCAGCAGGTCGCCATGCTAAAGTGAAACATAGCTTTAACAAGCCTCTTTACGTGATTTGGTGTACTCACATCCAGCTAAACAACTCCCTGTCTATTTGTGTAACACGTCAGATTCTCTCAGGTCTACTGTTTCCCAGGTCTGGTTCTCTTTATAAAAGGATTCGCTGTCAGGTTCAAGATGTGTAACAACCGGTCATGACCTCGGCCCAAACAATGATGCACAATGTACCTAGCATCTTCTGGTCTAGCGCGAGCAGGACCAGCCCAGTTGCACACCTGACGCTCTCACATACCTTGTGGTGGTTTGGCTGTGCACAAGCTGACTGAGGTGGACAGTTTAACAGGTTTCCTCCAATGTATTGGTGGATTCAGCTGACTGACTGGTTAAGCAACCACCGCAATTACCTTGTTCCTTAGGACACATCCTGATCTTTGGTTCTCCTGAACAGGGTGTTTTTGCGACAGGGTTGTCACTGCAAAAAGCTAATCACTCCTGATCGCCTCGCCTCATTTATCCTTTTTTCTTTTCCACTTAAAATACAAAAATATTTGTTATGCATTCTTCACTGTCAGTTTAGCTCCATAAAATATTTTTTCGATACAGCCACATTAAAATGTGCCAAACATCATCTGATGTCTCCCCTAGCTATTTTCAGACAACCTTCCCGGGGTTTGAAAGATCCATTCTGATTAGCGATCATAGCTCGCAAAAACCAGCGCTCAAAAATAGCTGATCACCTAGTTTCTAGTGAAAAGCGCGACAAGGAATCCTGAAAGTGAGAGACAGCCTCTCGTTCCCTGCAAAAAACTTTTATTAAGTCGACTCGATCTGCCTCCGTTGAAGATCTGGGACACGGGGAACTCTCGGTGGAGACGTTAGGTAAGATGAAAGTGACAAGTCAGCGGCAGTCCCGCCCTCAACTCCTCTATTTATATTTGCATTCATATGCATGAGCTACCGGACCATTACAGTGCCTGCATTTAGTGTTATTGCAAAAGATGAACTTCAGCCTCCCGGCTGGCAGCAGACAGAGAACTATTGCTCCAGCCGAGTGACAACAGACTGGCAGGCCGTTGCGTTAAATCACCGTCCCCGGCTCAGGTGCCACAGAAGCGCGAATCTAATCCGGGGTCGGCCTTGTAAAAACATCTCTCCCCTTCACTTTGGCCGTTAAGTGGATTGTTTGTCCCCGGTTATAACACCTCTTTTTTTAAAGACACTGTTTATATCTGGTAGTTCCCGCAGACGGGCACTGTAATTCACACACGTACCATTTAAACGTTTTATTATAGTCCGTCTGCGGATGACGCCGGCGCATGTTCGGACGTTTGGCGCAAGGGGGAGGAGGAAACGCGCTCTTCGTTCGTGCGGATGGATGGAAGGCAGTTAACCTTTAAGCAGATGGATAACTCTAAACAGCGTTGTAAAATTAATAGTATACAACTTTGTCCACTACTCCATAAACCGCAACAGCCATAAATCACATTCATCACAGTTATGGGACCGTCACTACTTAAAAAAAAAGAAATATCATGATCGGACAAAGTGTTCATACTCTTCTTTTTCACAACATTGCACTCTATAAAATGATCTGTTCCCTGTCTATTAAAAGTACAGTTTTATACTGTGCTCATCTTCTCAGGGAACAGCTGAGTCAGCAGCTACAAGTTGTCCTTCATGTGAGAAACACGATAACCAGGAAGTAGCTCTCCCCTTCTTTAGGTTCTCAGTGGCTTTTCACCCCGTCGTCTGGTAATAACGAAGTCTCTCCAGCCCCGCCCCCCCGTCCTCCCACGCCTAAAGTCGTATCAGTACATCAAAGGCAGGGGCTTTGACAGGGGAGCCCATCGTGCATGTGACCCCAGATATATATTATTCATGGATAGACTGATGGATGAGGATGGAGAAGGAATAGTGTACCTTCAAAGTGACATGGCGGCAGACACTGTCAATGATGTCACCAGCACCAGTGGCGGAAATGCATAGCTACATTTCTCGATCCATTTAAAATCGATGGCACTTGTTTATACGCACGTTGAGTACATTGGTCTGGACGCAGAGGAGGTACTCTGTTTGGATGCGTGACAGTGTTCAGTTTTTTATGCATTAAAATGCATTGCTTAGGGAAACAAAATTATCTCTACCAGGTAAAAAAGTGTTAAGGACACACTTTGTTATGTTTAAATAAGGAAAAATACCGTACTAGTAATCTGTTATGATAAGGGAACACACTGTACAGGTAATCTGTTATAATATAATATAGAATATAATATTAACATACTCTACATGTAATCTGTTATAATAGATCAATATACTCTACATGTAATCTGTTATAATAGATCAATATACTCTACATGTAATCTGTTATAATAGATCAATATACTCTACATGTAATCTGTTATAATAGATCAATATACTCTACATGTAATCTGTTATAATAGATCAATATACTCTACATGTAATCTGTTATAATAGATCAATATATCTGTTATAATAGATCTACATGTAATCTGTTATAATAGATCAATATACTCTACATGTAATCTGTTATAATAGATCAATATACTCTACATGTAATCTGTTATAATAGATCAATATACTCTACATGTAATCTGTTATAATAGATCAATATACTCTACATGTAATCTGTTATAATAGATCAATATACTCTACATGTACTCTGTTATAATAGATCAATATACTCTACATGTAATCTGTTATAATAGATCAATATACTCTACATGTAATCTGTTATAATAGATCAATATACTCTACATGTAATCTGTTATAATAGATCAATATACTCTACATGTAATCTGTTATAATAGATCAATATACTCTACATGTAATCTGTTATAATAGATCAATATACTCTACATGTACTCTGTTATAATAGATCAATATACTCTACATGTAATCTGTTATAATAGATCAATATACTCTACATGTAATCTGTTATAATAGATCAATATACTCTACATGTAATCTGTTATAATAGATCAATATAATACATGTAATCTGTTATAATAGATCAATATACTCTACATGTAATCTGTTATAATAGATCAATATACTCTACATGTAATCTGTTATAATAGATCAATATACTCTACATGTAATCTGTTATAATAGATCAATATACTCTACATGTAATCTGTTATAATAGATCAATATACTCTACATGTAATCTGTTATAATAGATCAATATACTCTACATGTAATCTGTTATAATAGATCAATATACTCTACATGTAATCTGTTATAATAGATCAATATACTCTACATGTAATCTGTTATAATAGATCAATATACTCTACATGTAATCTGTTATAATAGATCAATATACTCTACATGTAATCTGTTATAATAGATCAATATACTCTACATGTAATCTGTTATAATAGATCAATATACTCTACATGTAATCTGTTATAATAGATCAATATACTCTACATGTAATCTGTTATAATAGATCAACACACCATATGATCAGTCAGCGCTGTTGTTGAGTCGCTCTATTGGACACGACAGTTATGGAAAGTGTTCCTGACTACCATCGGTATCTAGGGTAGCACATGACCGTCCTTTGAAGCTCGGGAGTTCCACCCCCCATCTCTTCCCATCATGCCTCCAGTGTCCCGTCGCCACGAGATTCCACATGACAGCGCCGCCGCCACCGCTGTGCACAGGAACGCCTTCACCTCTCGACGTTGCGCGGATGCTGCAGTCCGTGGGTCGAATGAGTCTCTCTCGACATATGTCAGCAGCTCGCCGACGCGCTTCTCCCGGCTAATGATGCCATGCCGGCTAGCCCACCGGCCCCTCTGTGGGCCCCGCAAACCAGGAAACGGACGTCTCGCTGATTAAAAACAAAAAGCCAGCCACCCCGAAAAAAAAGCAGACGGGAACATGAACCGCTGTCAAGTCAGACCTGATGAGGACACAAGATCTGTGTCACCTGAATTTACGGGCATAATTATGACAGCCGAGTTGTGATCGCCTGTCCGGGACGTGTCAGTTCTCGTAGTTTCGCTCTTATTCTCATGCAAATGATGTCAGGAATCAGGTATCGGACAGAATGTGAATGAGACTCTAGATACAAGGAGCCCACCGCGGTGACAATGTCCAAGGCTTATATACGCGGGCCGTGTGACAACGTTTCTTCTTGTACCTCAGGGGGGCTGGAAAACACATTGACATTCAAATCTGACAACTTGTGCCAGGAATAGTCCCGCCTAACAAGGGAATGTCGACCAAAAAAACCCAGCCATCTCTCTTCCCCATGCCCTAAAGGACAAATGTACATTTCCCCGTACACAAATGGGGGGGGGGGAACTATCTGTGTCATTACCAACGTACACAGACGACTCTTCTCCCTCTCCGCATCAATTCAAGATTCGATTTCCGGAATCCCACCGGGGCAGTCGGGTCTTCCGTTGCCCGTGGAGACCCCGTGCAATTACAGACCGAGGAAATATAATTCAGCTCGTCCGTGCGAATTCGCTCGTTCGCTCTCGGATGCCTACGCCGACAACCCGAAACATTACGAACGCTTTCTGGTCGACGGGGGTGTCTCCTAACGAGGTCGCGCGTGTCTGGGTAGATTAGACGGTGAGCGAACGATACGCTCTCTGGCTGTCGACGTGTTGGACGCAGGAGCAATGATCATTAAACATGTCACCGAACGCGGTCACGGGACGAATGTGACACAACGCACGGGGGCATCGCACCCTGCTGTGTACGGGGCTGCGTAGCCACGAACCGGTCAGAGTGCCCACGATGACCCCTAACCTCTGCCAAAGTGCCCACAATGGAAACGCGAGTGTTGGAATTGAACCTTAGAGCAGTGGACGATTGTTGTCTGGTCCAGTCGGTCCTGATTTATTTTGCATCACGTGGACTGTGTACGTTCGCGCTGTTTACGCGGGGAAGTGATGGCACCAGGAGGCACTGTGAGAAGCAGCAAGCCAGGGGAGGGAGCGTGATGCTCGGGAGATGTTCTGCTGGGACACTCTGGGTCTGGTTATGTGCAAGTTGACCCATGTCATCTAACCTAAAAACCATTGCAGACCAGGTTCAGCCCTTCATGGCAATGGTATTCACTGCTGGCAGTGGCTAATTTCACCAGGACAATACGTCCTGCCACACCGGACAAACTGTTTGGGAATGGTTTGGGAAGAACTTCCCCGGGCTTGGCTTTGCCAGTGTTTATTCGGCACGTTTTGGCTCGTCGCTGTGTACAGCAGTCGAGACCAAATGCTGGTGGACTGAGGGCAAAATTCATAAATGAGACTTACCGTAACAAACATTCATTTTTATCAGTTCGCGGGATAGTTGTTCTTAATCCACGAATAAGCATTTGATGCGTTTCAAACGACCTAATGTCAAAATACGTAAAACACAATTAAAGCTAAAAAGTGAAAAGAGTAAAGAGCTATGTTTTTTTTGGTGGATCCCGACAGCAACTGATGCCAAAGCAAAGTCGGCGTCGTCTGTCATACCGGCACACCTGTGAGGCCTGGCGGAGGACGGGCGTCATCGAGAAAGCTGTCTTATAGATTCGCAAACAAGGTTTGGCAGTCGTCATTATTCTCCGAAGAGAGGCACTTTTGTCACATCTCCATTCTTCAGAGACGTTAGCCTCACATTGATAAATAGTCGCCGTGCTCTATCTGTGAACATGACTTACTTCTGACAGCAACACAACATTCGACAAGACGGCTCAGGACTGACTGGGGCGATATCAGCAGCGACGTCAGCTAGAATTAGAGCGGCCTCTCTGCCCAGAACGTGTTTATTAGAATCGCGTCACAGGAGCAATTTTTCCATACAATTTTTGTTTTAGCAACAACTTGTTTGCCACAATTCTTAATATCCAATTTTCTGATCAGCAAATAGATTAAGGAAAATGGATACACAACTGGTATACAAAATGCACATCAAATGTTGACATTTTATTAAAACACACAACTCCACTTAAACACAAACTAGTTGTTAATTTAGTTCATTTCAAATTATAAACATAATGTGGCCTTCAATATTAAACACAATTGTTTTTGCTTTAATATCATACTTATGTCATCACAATATGGGTACAGGGAAATGTTGATGGCATCTCGACAATTTGTTTTCTCGTTGGCTTTAAAGCCAAGAAGAAAAATCACAAGAGAACAAATAAAACATTTTCTGACAAAGTCATGTTGAGGCGCTGTGTTTGTGCGATGACAGTTTTTTGACAAGACAAGCAAAGGAAACCCAGGAAAACATCTATTCATATTTTCCGTGATTGAAAGCAATGCCCGGCGCGTGTTTAAACATCAGAATATTTTTAAATTCAAAGATCGCAATTTGTCACGTGTTGAGTGGGTGATACCAGTGGCTTTAAATGTTATATTCTTAAATAATCAATGTATATATTCATTTATGCATAATAAACGATTATTCAGTGCCCCTTAAAGACTTCCAGGTTCTGCACACAAGCAATACAGCCTTCCTCTTCCCCGTGAAGCGCCTCAGGCAAGAGTAAAAGAGATGTGTGGCGTGGCAGTACTGTATGTCATCTTAAATACCTTCCGGAAGGAACTAGCTATACCCCCATTATCCAATCCCCAGGCGACTCTGAGAAATTGGAGGCTTAATTTGATGCTACAACTAAAACTAAGTCTATCGCAAATCCTGATTTTAACGACAACGTCCCGATACCTTATTGTCTGACGAGAAAATATATTCACGTATTCACATATGTGAAGAAGCCTACTGTGTATTTCCATTCGCTGTGGTAACTTACAATTGAAGATATTCTCCCTGGGATTGTGTGTCGACCTGGGCATTCTGTCTTCTTATTTCCTCAAGTAGTCAGTTTAAATGAATTACCGATCTCTGGACTTTTGGAGGACAATTGCTTCAGACCTTTAGCGACGACCTCGTTTTTTGTAATCTAATTTGTACATTACATTGTCATGTTGTTGTTTTTTTCTTACGACGTGACATGTATTGGACAGAGGATCTTGCAGGCATCCAAACTCGAAACGTAATTCCTTAAGACCAATTTAAATGTAATATATCCCACCAAGGGTTTGTGGGACTCAGATTTTTAAAGTTATTACCTGTCATTAGAGGAGGTTATTAATATTATTTCTCTGACTGATGGATTTAGTTGTGGACAAATGTCTGTTGTCAAGTAAAACACAGATTGCGATAATTAATCGAAGTCTCGTTCCAAGTACTCTTCCTTTTACCTCTGTACCCAAACCGCCCCCCTCAAAGGAGTAAACGGTAGATTCCCAGAAAGGAAACTGCCGTTTATCAAATCTTAGCAGAAGGCCCACGAATCCTCTCGGAATCCATTTGTGTTGTGCCCAATGCAAAGCTGTGCAAATCAGCTTAAACAGCGCCTATCTTCCACTGGCGTCGTCCGCTCCGCAGGTAGCTATAACTGGCGCTACCTCGCGATTACAGCGATTTACATAGTCTGAGCTCTAGGAACGAGCCGAGGTCTTCAACAAAAGAATGTACGGCGTCGACAAAAACGGCGAAACGCTATCTGAGAAGCTAAACATGCGCTTTAGGGGTAGTTTCCCAAATCCATTGTAATGTGAATCGCTTCAAAGTTCAGGTTGCTTAACACTTCCTGGTTAACATGCTTCCGTTCATTTTCTATGGTGCCAAGAAACCTTGAGGCTTAACATGTAATGTTACCTGGTCAACATGAGTGTCAAATTAGAGATGGGCCAACTACGTAAGGTCACTCTGGAGCGGATATGATACACAAATACACACTGGCACGTCTCTACATTAGGTATATCTTCCCTGTATTTGAACCGCGATTCGCCCTCAGTATATACCACATTCTTCAAAGCTAGGATTGAACTAAATGCTTGGCCTGGCAATATTCCCTAGGAATTTGTTTTCTCCCACGTTGACTGGATTCCATCGCGCATTTATCCCACAAACGTCCCGTTCCACCTCGTCCCAATAACCAGATGTTTTCAGCTGCAGAACTGTCACTCACTGAATGTTCATCGCAGTGGCGTCAGTTTGTTTTGAAAAGTGATGGGGACAAAAGATCAGATGAAAAAACAGTACAGCAGGACGGGCATCAAAAATGGACATAGCGAGTTCAATATTAGACTGACATTGGTCAGTAGCCAGTCTGCCTGTTAGGGGCGTGGTTTTGTGAAGGGTCAATTGGACGGAACCCTTTCACAGGTAAGTTTAAATATTCTAATCGTCAGTTATTTGGAACCTGTCACTTTAATGTGGTGGTGACAGGTCCCCAGCATCCCCAGTGTAAATGACGCCTATTGTTCATCGTCTCAATGTTCCCTGGAACCTCTAAAGAACGTAGTGTATAAAGTCCAACAAAAGAGAAAGTGTACAATTACTGAGACGCTGGAACCACCATTTCGAGCACCGTCAATAAAACCACAGTAAAAGTTGCTTACGGTAAATCTTCCTAATTCCAGCGTTTGATCAAATAACAACGGAATCTCGTTACCATGTCTGCGTGTTTTACACACCGAGTTGCAGTTTGTCTTAAGACACAGCTATACCAAATAAAGTGGCTTCCAACATCCCTGTTAATAAGCTTTTCCACTTTGCCGAGATAATCCCTCCCCACGAGAGTTGGGAAAAATCATGAAGCTAATTAAACCACATGCTCCATTGACAGATTTGCCGTAAGCTAAAGTGCCGCTCAAATGTGCATTTTTGTGGACCACGACACAACTGATTTCTTAAGTTTGGGCTTGCCGACTAAATTTGGCAGGTAGTTGTAACTTGTAAGTCACTCCCGACTTTGTTTCAGAGAGTTCGACAGTACGTACAGCCGGCGTCACAAGTCGTATATCTTCAGTTTGGACAAAACCGGAGAATCTCTGCACAAACAGCCGGAAACCATTTCAGGGAAGCACATCTGCATCCACTACGAAGGTGAACACAATTGCAAACCGTAAAAGGAAAGTCATGCTAAATCCATACATTATAAATGATTTCGATTGCTACTCCGTAATTGCTGTTATTTGTTCTCTTTGTTATTGTTTAATTTGTAGGGAACGTGAGTTTTATGAATTACTTTTTCATTAACCAATTTATTTGAAACCCCTTGTTCAGTTTTATTGAGCATGAATTTAAGTTGCCACGGAACTAATCACCATCCAACCGGCCTGATTTATCACTTGAAAGATCACCAGGTAATCAACAGAGCATGTTATGCCATCCCTGCCGTTTCATTTTCCGTCGCCGGATCTATTTTGGCCTGATCTCTCCGCTGTCACTTGGCCGAACTACCACCGGAAAGAGTGATTGATTCCTCACACTTTTAAAACTATTTCCTGGGGATCTCACGTCCGAGCAGGCCTCGCTATTAGTCCCATGTGAGTTATCTTTCCTCGGCGTGCCTGATGGAGCCGCTCTTTCCTCTCTGCCCTGGTTTTCCCGATGTTTCAGTTCTGACCAGCTGGAATAAAGTTTCCGCAAGTATCAATCCAAATATTCCCCGGGAATTCCACAACACTTAATAGACCCCTCTTATCTGAGCCAGGCTGTTATTCTTTTTTAAATGTAATTTAACCTTTATTTAACCAGGCAGGCCGATTAAGAACAAATTCTTGTTTGTAACGGCGACCTGGTCAAGATAAAGAAAAAACGTGCGAGAAAACATACAGTTACACAATAAATAGGGCAATATAGAGGCAATATTTTTTATTCTATTAAATAATCATGGTGTGCACTTTTGCCTGTGTTCTAAACCGTGACAATGTTTTCAATTTATTTCCTTCCTATGGGTTTATTAGTATTTCTATTTTTACATCATTTTTGTTTGTTATATGTGTAGCTTTTTCATAAAAGCGAGTATGTACTGTATATCATATATATTTTGAGTTTAACACATTTCCAAAATACTTGGGAACTACCCTTCTGAAATCCGGAGATTTGAAATCTGCCACTGTCATTTACCCTCGACTCCAACTGCAAAAGACCGACCCTGTCTTTCCAAAGTCTCTGAAAAAGCGGTCAACAAACAAATTGTCGATCATCTCAAATCTCATCGTATCCTTTCTGCTATGCAATCTTGTTTTCTTGCTGGTCACGGCTGCACCACGGCCACCTTCAAGATCCTGATAAAAAGCAATAATGTGCAGCGGTTTACATCGATTTGATTCTGTTAACCATCATGTTCCTATCAGCCAAACTCTCTTTTTTGCATTAATCTGATGCATTTGTGTTGATGTCTTTCTCAATTTACAATCGCAGCAATGAAGTAGCAAGCTAGCTACGTATTCGCTAACATCGATAGTTAACTGGCTCAATTCTCTATTCTGCTAATTCTGCTAATTGACATGCTCTATGTGTTGGTAGCAACTAGTTGTTATCTGGTGCTAACTGGACGTTGTGTCCTGAGTTGAAAGGAAAACCACCGGAAGTTAGAATGCAGAGTGTAACTATGACAACCCCAGGTGCAATAAGAAAGAGAATGAAATATTTTGTATCCAGAATCCAGGTTTAGAATTTATTTTACAATTGCAGAGAAAAAAACAATACTTTAATGATTCAGAAGTTAGAATGTACACAGTTTTAATGATAAAACATTGAAATGTATCATTTCTTGTGCATTGCTTGTTTATTTTTGACATACAGTTTCATGCATCAGAAGAGATGCCCGTATAATACTATTCAACCATATTAACCACACCGGAGGACCTACTTTTCATTGAAAAAAGGACATTTTGTGGCTTCACAGTATATATACTTTATATATACTGCATATATTTAAACCTATACACAGTTGATTGTAAATGTATTTTTTCATATTTTTATATAAAATGGCAATATAAAAATGCACACAGTACCAAGAATGTTGAGCTGCTGGAAATAGCAAGATATCATGACAAACAAATACACATACGTACTGATAATTCACGTATTTATCAGTGTTTCAGCTTCATTTACAAGTTCAAACTGAAGCTGCACACAGTAATAAAAATAAAACTAGTATCAAAGCAATTATGCCAATATCCACGGTTAAATTATATTTGATGAAGACGAGCTAAACATATCCATGGTTAAATTCTATTTGATGAAGACGAGCTAAACATATCCATGGTTAAATTCTATTTGATGAAGACGAGCTAAACATATCCATGGTCGTTCTGTTATTTTGGTAGTTTGCCGTTACGCTCACATATCAACCTGTTTCTCTCCAATATTGTAAAGTTGAGGCAATCGATGGGAGTACGACTCTAAATGTTTCTTCGATTTGTGCCAAGGGGTTTATCTCAATAAACCAGAAGTGCACCTCTTCTTAGTCACCAAATGCACATAAAGAAAGTGCAAAAATCCTTCTTTTCTTCATTTTTTAAAGTGTATGTCTACGATATGAAATAAGCCGCAAACAACTAGACACCTTCATACGAACCTTTTTCTAGTGAATTTTTTTTGGTCAATATTTTTTCACGTTCCTTTAATTTGATATCCTCGGAAAAACATGCGCAGACGAAAGATCCTAGAGATCATATAAATAATCTGGAAAAACGTGGTTCGAAAAATAACGGCAAAAACTAAAATCCAAACCGGTTTTACGACAACAGTTCCGATTCGGACCGATTCCAAAGGGCTCAGGTATGTAATGCAGTGCAGTATCGAGATATAGTGCAACGATTCAGTAATCAGTCACGCCGCCAGCTTTGTCCGTCTCATTCAGGCTTTATCAAACCTTTCCAGTTCAGAGACGTAGATGAGGTGGTCGTCGGGTGACTTGCCGTGCGTTTTGCTGAGGTGCAGCTTCACCGCGTGCTTGCTGACAAAGGTCCGATTGCATAACTTGCACTGAAACACAGAGCCCGAGTCTTCCTCGGTAAGTCCCAGAGGACCGAACGTCTTGTCCGTTATCATTCTCGTGACCGCCTGCTGCTCCCTGAGGAGATCTATGGAAAGCTTGGCGAGGTCCTTCATGCTAAAGCCTAAGTGGGACTCTAAATGGGTTATGTACGAAGAAGGGGTCCTAAACTGGGAGGCACAGTCACTGCACAGAAACAGTGGTTGGCCTGAGTCAATGTTTTTCAGGAATTTTGTCCCGCCCGTCCGTCTCAGCTGATACTTGACGTTAGCCAGCCAGTGGGAGATGGTCGTCATGGAGAGGCCGGTGAACTTGCAGATGTGGACCCGCTCTTGAGGGCCTAGGTCGGTTATGACGAACTTGCCGTCAGACATCTCCCGGAGGCAGGAGGTGAACTGGGCCTGAAGGATGAGGAGATGCTGGGGATTCCAGTTGGACTGTCGTCCTTTCCTCTTCTGGACCGTCGACAGCTCCTCTGAGCCGTCCTCGAAGCCGCTGTTGTTCCCGTCCGATTTCTCAGAGATCGAGGAAGGGGTCGATGATTTGGGTGTCAAGCGGCCCGTAAGATTCTTGACCATGTCAGAAATGTCCATCAAAGCGTTCTCCCGTAATGGAGATGAGAGTGAGTCCGACAGAGTTGAGAGGATGGGTCTGTTGCTGTTATTGTAATTACAGTTGGTGGGGTTGTTTTGTGTAGTGGAGGCGCCGGTTACTGTGCGTCCGTTTGCGGACGTGCTGTTAGCGGTACGTCCGTTAGCGTTTTTGGATTTGGTCAAGTCCATGGGCTGGTCATCGTTGTCATAGAATTGATTGATTGACTCAACGTGTTTGACCTGAGGGGTGCTGTTCACAGGCTTCTCCATCATGTGGTTGCTGATCTTGTACAGCATCGCCAGAGGGTCAAGAAACGGCGTGACCGCCTTCGAGGCCTTCCCCAAATGATTGTTCATTATGGACTGTAGGGCACTGAGGGGGTTGACAAAAGGCTGCTCAGGCGAGTGATCGGTTATTATTCCCAAGCCGTTACAGCCGTTGCTGGCTATTTTTGGCACGTCCGTTCTGCTCTTCGCTAGTGGATTTGATTTCTCTTTCGCCTCCCCCTCTCTTTTTCTAGAGTTGCTTTGATCCTCTACAGCAATATTTCTCGCTGGCTTGTTCAGTACTTCTGGTTTGGGCGAACCCCTTCTCTCCTTTGACCTCGGGGAGGGTGACTTGGTGGACCTCACTTTGCATTTATTTTCCGAGGTCCTCTCTTCCTTCTCCTTCTTCACGGAAACTTTCCCGGTGACTTTTTCCACCAGCTCCTCCATGGCCATCACATTGCTCTTATGGCTCAAGGGTGGCGACGGGCTGCTCGGAGAATGGATCAGATTACTTGAGTCCGAGGACATCCCCTTTAGGCTGCTAGTGCTAAACAAGGGTTGAACCACCTGGACACTTTGCTTCAGAGATCCCTGGAGCTGGTACGCAGCGTGGATGCTGGGGTAGCCAGCACCCCCCCAGGTAGGCGTGCCTGTCTGGGCCTTGCTGATTGCACTTGATACGGTATTCTCTAAGGACTTGAGGATGTCCAGACCTCCTTTGGGTGTCTCCTCTAGGTCTTCCTCTGTGAGATACTTGCAATGTCCGACCTTGCCGGTTTTCTCACTTTTCTCAGTCAGATCCTCTTTCTCCTCTTTGATCTTCTTCTCTGGTTGACTCGTCTCCATTTCATCCTCATCACGTTCCTCCTGTTTCTCCTCGGCGGGGAAAGAATGCAGGGGAGGAGGAGAGTTGGGTTGGGACTTCACGTTGGGCACTGGCAGTCGTGTAGAAGTTGGGGGAAGGGGAATCGACTGTATTTTCTCCTCGACCACATGGTCGAATACCAGCTGCTTCCCCTTTTTGGATGCTGAATTTGTGACCTTCAGAAAGTGTCCGGTAACCATCATGTGGGCTGTCAGTTGTTGCAAGGTGTCATGGGAACTCCCGCACTCCATGCATTTGAGGATCTGGGCCTTGCGCGCCTCAAACTGCCAGGTGTAACTGGCGCCATTTTGGTAACCGTAGCGGTTATTCGCTGTGACATACGGGTTCACCACTTTCTGGTCTTTGAAGTTCTCCCCCAGGTTGACAGTTGTGTTGTGGACAGACTCTGGTGAGCATGGTGACACCAAGTCTTGATAGGCTCTTTTTTTGGTCTGGGACACCAGCTTCGAGGTGAGAGCTGGCATGGGTTCTTTGAGAGGCACTTTCTGGTAGTGTTTCGTTTTGATCATGTGGACGCTCAGATCCTGCAGGGATTCGAAAGAGTGTCCGCAGTACATGCACTTTAGTACCTTCTGGGCGTCCTCCTTGCCTTCCATCTCCATGAGGGAGCGCTTGCGGGGCTTGGCCCATCTCTTTCCCCGCTCCTCCTCCTTGTCCTTGTTGTCGTCGCGGTAGTGACCCGACTCGTTCATGTGCACCGTGAGACCAACCAGGGTGTCATAGGCCCCACTGCAGTCCTTGCACCGGAACTTGCTGGCGCCCGTGAACACCGGGCCGAAGAGCTTGTTGTTCTGCCGGTACAGCTGCACGGTGCTGAAGAGACTCGGCTCCGGGAGAAGGTGGTATGGTGTATGCTGCAGGGTTTTGGCCAGAGCTGCTTGATGCCAGTCATAAGCCACTCCACCCGTGCCGTTGTTGTTGGTAGCGTTGGCGGCACTCATCGCGGTTGTGTTGGTGCTTGCGGTGGTAGTGGCAGAAAGTCCACCGCTATTGGTGTGGTGATTGGTGTTCACAGGGCCGTTGGCATGACCGTTCAGGATCCCGTTGCTCCCCTTGCGACCGCCGTCGTTGCTGGTCACGCTGCTGACCTTGTCGCTGTTGCCGTTACTCCTCAGCATGTCCATGGTGATGCTGGACCAGGAGGCGTCGGTGATCAGGTTTGCATATACGGCCTTCATCTGTGCCAGGCTGTCCTGCAGAGACAGACTGTTTGGTGCCTCCGGGCGCTCTACATCCGGCCGGATTTCTTCCTCCGCCTCTTTGTCCGGCACGTCCTCGGCAGGGTCGGCCTCATGGCTCTGGAAGTCGATAAGCTGGTCGCTGGTATCGCTGAGCGGAGAGGCGTAGCCGGCATCTGGGTTGGTGCCGTTGCTGAGCGGGGAGTTCTGGAAGCTGAACCGGTCCCTGGCATCGTCATCCTCGTTGCACAGGAACTCGCCGTCCTGGCCGTCTAGGGAGAGGCCGTCATCCTGCAGGTGCTCCTCGTCGATCTTGTCATCCGCCTTGAATTCATCCTCGTCCCCGTAAGCTGAAACACACGAGAAAGAGAGAGAGAGAAAAGGGGACGTCAGGCTTCTCAGTTGGGAACAATATAAAGAATGAACTGATAACTCGTTTGTAATGTTTGTGATCCGTGATGTTATATATTTTTTGCTGTGAAGTTGGAAGGCCCAGATAAAACAATAGCAAAGAGAAGGTAGCTAGGAGTACTGGCAGACTACGGCCATTTTTGATTCCTGCGAGGAGAAAAGTGCTACAGTATTCGTGTCCTTGAATATCGACGCCCGTTGTTAAACTGTTGCCACTTTAATTTGAATGTCGATTAAATTTGTGGATTCAAAAAGTATTTAAAATGTGTGTGTGTGTGTGTGTGTGTGAAGTGTTTGTCACGCACGCACGTGTGCATCTCTGAGTTTGTAAGTGTGGGTGGACGTAATGATTCTTAACATTTTTTGTCAATAGTCCTGGCAGAGGACACAGCTTTGCAATTATAAAGTGGCACACGTCCATATCTTGACTATGACAGATAGTTCCCTCCTGTGCGTCCTAACGAAGGCGTCGAACATTACAGCTCAGCAAGGATAAAGAAAAGGACAGATGAGAGGAATATTTCCCTTTGAGTTAAACAACTTGAGACACACACTAAATTCAACACAATGGAAAACAGGTTCCGACATCCAGAAGACGGATATTAATCGACACAAAGTCAAACGCTGTTAAAAAAAAGATTGCTAAAAGCCCTCATGTTTGTTGCTTGTTGCTTGCTACCATATCCTAAATATGAATGTATATTTTTTAACAAGTACCAGCATGGGACAGTTGATACTTGAAAGTCCCACACCAAATATCCAAAATATCAAACTGCCCCGAAGAAAAAACGTCCACACCATCCGTAAGCCAGTTCAAGTAATAAAATGACCTCCGTGCAAAAACACTGGAGTTCTCATCACAGAATGTCATTAGGTCGTGCCATGTGCCCCTGGAAGTCCTTATAAGAGCGCCTATGTGCCGGGTCTCTTCTAATTGGACGGCTCTGACGCGATTTAGCTTTAGAGTCTGCTGCCACGACGCCGCTCAAACCCTGCCAGTCAAGTGTGCGATAGCGGGTGAGCGTGCCAGGCTCTGGACTGGGTTGGAAGTCCTCACGGTGCAGTGTGTGGAAAATGCCAGTGGACATGGCATGTTGTCACTGTCCATCCGTGCTCCACTAGATCTCAGGGAGACGACTGTGTCTTCTAGGAGAGGAACTGGCTCTTAAGCGTAGCAGATTGGGGGAGCGATTTCTCTTCCTGTCTCCACACAGAATCACAGGACTGTCTAATATATGATTTGTCTACATTATATATATAATACCAAAATATATCATGTTTATTTAAGCACAAGATAAAAAGGTTACATGTATAATGGGAAACGACAGCAATGCAATTGTGTGTCGCTATTTATCCAGTTTCGTTCTCTCGCTTTTACACTTCCGCGTGTTGCCAGTAAAGAAATGGGTGGAAGATAAGATAAGGAGAAGATAAGAGAAAAGTCGAACAATTTATTTTATGATCAATGTGGAAAAATGAATTATAACCCAAGCAGGTACTTCCTTCTTGACAATGTCAGACCACTGAACTGATTTCTAACTCATTTCTAACGTCCGTTTTTGCAGTGTGAACGGCAACGGCATTCGTAAAATAGAAGTAGCGAAAAGGTCTCAAGTGAAATGGAGTGACAGAGAGAGTGACAGAGAGAGTGATAGAGAGAGTGACAGAGAGAGTGACAGAGAGAGTGACAGAGAGAGTGATAGAGAGAGTGACAGAGAGAGTGACAGAGAGAGTGATAGAGGCAGCAGGTAAAATATATACAGAGACGGAGGGACCTAACCGGATCTGGGTCGGTCACTCCACAACACGCCATGTCCGACGTGCCGGCATCAGTCTCTAGGAAGGACGCAGATGTGCTGTCAGCCCGGGAGAACAGCGTGTCTCTCATGCCCGTAATCGGAGATGACATAATACCTGATGTTTGTGAGCTGCCATTTATCCACAGAGATGCCAGAGAGCCGTAAGCAACTGTGACTACGCCGTTTGTGACCATGAGCGTTCGCCTGTCTTTCTCGTGCACTCTGTATGTGTGTGTGTGTGTGTGTGTGTGTGTGTGCGTGCGTGCGTGCGTGCGTGTGTGTGTGGGCCCTCGTATACACTTCAGTAAACGTCCACCGTCTTGCCTGCGTGCGCTGCCTGTGTAAAACAGAAACACATTTGCTGGGATTTCACCTGGTCTCCTATCTGACCAAAACAACAAATAAATGCACCGTGAGTCTCACGCTACACCGTTACTCTTTTTGTTACTTTGGAGCGTTTGGTCGAGTGCCACGACGTGCAGACAACCCCCCCCCACCCCCCCCTCGTTCCTTTCCTAATAGCTCATCACACTAAACAACACACGGTTGTTTTTTCGTGCGTGCTCTATAATTACCCCGTGGCTCTCTGACGGAGCGGAGTGGGTTAAGACAGAAAGCCTCGACTGAAGAGACAGACACGACGAACTGACACTTTGCTGCGCACACACACACACACTCACACACACACACACACACACACTCACACACACACACTCACACACACACACACACACACACACACACACACTCACTCACACACACTCGCACACACACACTCACACATGCCCCCCCCCCACACACACACAGACAGATGGACAGAACCCCCACACACTCATTCCTACCCTGTTACCTCCACCTCACCAGTCATCCATGTCAGTACACACAACAAGCCCCACCCCCTGCCCACACACACTCACACACAAACAAGCCCCCCCACACACACACACACACACAAACAAGCCCCCCCCCACACACACACACACACACACACAAAACGGAAACATGGACATTAGAGTGTGTGGTTCACCTCTCCCTCCTGGTGCCACCGCCGGCTAATAAGGCGATCACAGATGGGGAGGTGCTGATGGGGAGGAGCTGATGGGGAGGTGCTTATGGGGAGGAGCTGATGGGGAGCTGCTGATGGGGAGGTGCTGATGGGGAGGTGCTGATGGGGAGGAGCTGATGGGGAGGTGCTGAGGTGGAGGTGCTGATGGGGAGGTGCTGATGGGAGGTGCTAATGGGAGGTGCTGATGGGGAGGTGCTGATGGGGAGGTTCTGATGGGGAGGTGCTGATGGGGAGGTGCTGATGGGGAGGAGCTGATGGGGAGGTTCTGATGGGGAGGAGCTGATGGGAGGTGCTGACGGGGAGGTGCTGATGGGAGGTGCTGATGGGGAGGCGCTGATGGGAGGTGCTGAT
>CM055743.1:17246006-17248506 GCA_029465975.1 Dallia pectoralis
GGGGAGGGTGATCCAGAACATTCTTTGAAATCATCTTCTTACCTCAGTCACGGCTCAGCGTTATTGACTGCATTTTTTCCCGCCCTTTTCGATAGCACTGACCTAGCATTTCCAAGCTAACAACAACAGGCTCCTTAAACTCCTTGTTCTGACAATATTATTAACGACAGCGTTGTTAACGACAACTCGAACGGTGTTTGCATTCAGCCTATTTCACAAGTGTAACAGAATATATCATACACATTCGTGAACTCAAAACGTGTTTTTTCTGCGTACCCCGACAACCGAAACGCTGCCAAGGTCTGGCGTTATCAACCGCACTCCGGCATAAAGTGACATTGATTAGTTCTGCTGTGAGTTCTGCAGAGCGGTCGCTCTAATGCGGCTCCCCCATCCCCAAGCCTGTCTGGGCTCCGTCACCCCCACCCAAGTGGAATAATTGACCATATGGCAACTATACCTGCAGGATCTCCAATCGCTTGTGTATTGTTTCGGGGGAGGCGTGCAAATCCATCGCCTTGGCGTTTTCCGTAACTCCCACTGGCGGACGAAAACGACGTCGCCGCGTAAACTAGCCCCCCGTTAAATGTCAGATAGCCGGAATCGCAGAGTGTTCGAGGTAGCGCCTTTTTTAAATGTCTTGCGTTGACATGAGGAGACTTCGTCGTAATCACTGATTGAAACTCGATGTAAAGCGAGACAGATTTGCGTTCCAATATAGTCTTTCCCGACGATTTTTGACGATTTTCAATGAAGATACACATGTTTTTTTTCGAACGATAGAGACACGCCATTATTAGGTTATCAAAGGTAAACTACATGTGTTTCTCCTCTCGCACAATGAATTGAATGTATCGAATGTAAATGCTTATTCAAAACCCCTGACAACCAAGTTGTGATGTGATAATGACAACGTTTTTTTTACAATACATATCCAAATTAAGAACAGCACATGTTACGGTAGCATTGGAGTCATTGTAGTCACACGTTGAGTCTTACTTGGCGCACTGAGAGTTAAACCGTAACTGATTGATTTGTTGACATGTAACAACAACATTTTAGTTCCCAGCAGCACTTAGTCGGCAACAGCAACTCATTGTCTGGGTCAAAGGTCACAGCTCCGAACGTATGTAGCAAACCATGGAGCAGCAGAAAACTTCAGCTTGAGTCTCACACTGGAAACGCTCATTAAAATGCCAGAATAACTAGATATCTAATCAAAAAGAGTTAGCGTGTACTAGACATTTATTTACGAAATGACCAAAGGACGTTATCATCCACAGTTTGCGCCATTGTAATGCCAGGTCGTCAATCTCCTGAAAGGTCATTGACTGACCCCTAATGTAACAACTTGGTAATGAGAACCCAGAAATCTCCTCACTGCATCACATGATATCACCATTCCTTCAGAACCGGGGGCTGGGCAAACTTTTCAGCTCAGGGGCCACATCAGGACTTTGAAATGGAATGGAGGGCCATTTAATTAGAAATGATTTGCGGGCTTCTTGACAACACAGCCTGAGCCTTTCAACACTGGAAACTCATCCGACTCGAGGCCGTGTTGTCTTTACAAGGCGCCTCCGAACTGTCCTCCGTATTCGGCTTCATCCGAGCAATCATCCATTGACAATAAAAGTGCCCGGCGTGATGTGCTTCTGCTGTGGACCTGAACTTATCCGAGCCGATCGTGAGCTACGAGGTAGGAAAGATGTGCACCAAGCAGTGAAACCTGGCTCGTCTATTCACAAGGCCAAGACATTCGGTGTCTCTTTATGGGTGTCAGCCTACGTAAACCGTCATGGTACACGATGCGTACAGTATTGGCCTACAGGCCCCGTCAACCCGCCACCGGGCGCCAAATCCATCGTTTAACACATTCGTAGATGTTTCGCGTTTTCGCCGAGTCGACTTTCATGAAGACCGGTGCTGTGGTTACGCTTGGCAGTTCGTTTAAACTCATTTGTTTTGGTCCAGCAGCTCCTTGAGGCTGTTTTTTTCCGAGAGAGAACCCAAACGGTTTCTCTCAAGTAGACGTTCCCGCGACCCGTTTTACTCCCCCTCATGTTCGTGGGTTAAAAGGGCTTTTCATCGGGAACAAAACCCGGGCCAGAAAGCTTATCTCCAAGGAGGAGCATCTCCCTTTACGCCCAGATCGACACTTGTCCTCGTTTGGGCTTTAGTTTATCTCTCTGAAGGCTTTGTAGCACTTTTGTCAGAAGGAGACTGCGTTCTGTGGACGATTGAGACTCCCCGCAGTATTCATAAAACACGCTTCGCGGCACTATGGAGGATCTCAGAGTCGGAACGCAACAACTACCAAAAGGCGTGTGGAATGTGCTAGATTTTGGGCTCTGCTCATTATTTCTTGCCGGGATCCCTCAGAAGCACCGGACGCTTGATTACGATGAGATGATTACGATAAGATACTAAGATAACTCAGGGCTAAGATAATAAGATAACCAAGATCTAAGATAATAAGATATCCCAGGGCTAAGATAAT
>CM055743.1:17261006-17278506 GCA_029465975.1 Dallia pectoralis
TGAGGTGAGGGGTCGGGGGTCACCGTAAGGCTGAGGTGGGAGGAGACTGACGAATAGACAGAAAGAGGGAGAAAGACAAAGAGAAAGAAAAAAGAGAAAAAAACGAAAGCGAGGCACGTCTGGTGGCAGATTGTGCTACACCCCGCTACCTCTAAGGAACGTTACGGTAAATCCACCTAGCAACAGCAGTAGGACAGTGTGTGTGTAAGTGTGTGTGTGTGCGGGCGCGTCTACGCTACATACGGGCATTAATGTCAGACATATAACCGGCTGGCACCAAGGGCCAGTGAAGAGCACGCGCGAGCGTTCCGGTGGGTGTCTACGTCGATGCGTGTAGCCGCGGGACATCTAATTCGCTGCTAATAACCGCGCGCCGGGAGTTGCTAGCGCTCGTAAATCAATGGGCAAAATAATTGCTAATACAATGGTTATCGATTTACACAGGGGAAAGGGGGTTGGGTGGTTAGCGACGCCGCTGTGGCTACGAGCTAACAGCGCTAACACAGCGACAAGGGTAAAGTGTTATTTCTCGTACAGCCGGGCTGGGGCCCAGGGCCAAGTGGAGGGGGAGGCACAGATGACTGGGGACTACTGCAGTAATTCTTAATTGACAACTGTCAGGCTAATGACGACAGTCACAGCTGCTGGGGGAGAATTTCTCCCCACTCCTGTTCATCTGTCACTTTTAATACCTTTGCCGTGCTTTACCCCCCCACCCGTACCCCTCTCTCTTTCTCTTTCTCCCTACTCGTTTCTCTTCATTGTGTTCATCCACCCCCGGCCCCGTCAAAATTCACTCCACTAGTGTTCAAAGCTTCCGCTTGTGAAATAAGGCATAAGAACGCAAATTATTTTTTTTTGTTGATTTTGTTCTGATCTGTGTGCTTAAACACGGGACTTCCTAGAAATGAATGCACATTGTTTTGTCGTTGATTCGGACACTGCCACAGAGAGAAGCTGGTAGAATTTTTCAAATTGAGTTTTTATGGTACATTCTGAATTTCCTAGCGCGCACATGTCACGAGTCAGGAAGTGGGAAACCGAAAGTTGCGAATTAAAGGGAGGAGCTACACCAAGAGTCTGGATGTAGATTGATGCTAAAGGCTGGATTCTAACGATGAGGCCTTCCCTGTTACAGTTATTAATGTGACCAAAACCAATGTTGAGGAGCAGTTTCACACTTGATTACCAAAATGCTAAACATTTGTAAATTATTTTGATATTATCCGTTGATCATTTAGCTACCGCGTCTCGTTCCAACCGGTTGCGAATGTCGCAAATTTCACAATTTCACAGACGGTTTTCATGAAAGCCAGCGGCCTCGACCGGCTCAACACAAACACGGCAGGTATGAAAAAGGGGAAGAGTCGGATATCAGTGAGACGCTTTGTTCGTTTTCGTATATTCGCTCATTCAGATTCAATCTAACGAATGCCCAAAAAAACTTTTTCGCTTAAGTGTCCAATAAACAAAATGACACCCGGCTCTACACCGAATTCGAACTCGTAAAACCGCTCCTTGTCGGTCAAAACAGGAACGTGCACACGCAGACATTTATGGGACCTCAGAGACCAGTGAGAGCCTACTAACTGCCTCTATCCTCTGAAGTCAACGGAAACATGGGACAACGATGACACACACACACCCACACACACCTGTGTAATGACAAACCTCAGGCGGAAAAAAACACCCCGAACTGCCTCCTCCGACACACATATGTACGTACGGGGGTGGGCAATGATTTTCCAAGCTTTGTTTTCTTTCTGTCTGTTCTTGTAGGGATGAGAGCGCTGAGTACGTCTACAGTATGAGAACCACCCCCCGAGTCTGTATTACCTCAGGCTACGCCTCCCAATTCACTGAACGTGCTTCCAGTCAGGATAGAGGCATCAGAGAGATACAACAGATATCAAATGCTATACACACGGCAAACGTTCAGACTAATTATTATCACGGTTGAGATTGTGATAGCTTAGGTACGAGCTAAAATGACCTGAAACCGTTGTTATGCGGAGGAACTGCAGACGCTAATGCCAGCTAGCTAGTTTGCGCTGTTGCGTTCACTAAATAACGGTTATTGACTTTGAATTTATGAACACATATTTATGATTTAGTGTTCGGCTGCATATAAAATGAACACACTGGGAGTCCATTTTCTCTTGAGCTCAAAACTGCTCAGCAATATCTTTCATAGATTTAGCTTTTTTCCCCGGTTGTGCAAATACAGTTTCTGTGATTGTCCACTGTCTCTCCTCTTCCAGCCAGGACTTGGCCTTTCTTCCTTCAATTTGTTTGTCCACTATCTCTTCCTGTTCCATAGTGACAGAAATGAGCGGACAAATGAAATGTCAACAGTGATATTTGATATTACGGTATATGTGGTGTGTGTGTGTGAGGAAATACAACTGCCTGACTGTGTAGTAACGCTTGTTAAACCCAAGGATAGTTACCTTAACAATGCTGTCTTAACATCGGCACTCTGTCGACGCTCTTCAAATGCGGGCATATTTTTATTGCCACACTTTCTTTTCCATGGGAGCAGTCATCGATCTTCATTTGTAACTTAACCTCCATGTAGATGAGAACGGGGGGAGCATATGTGTGTGTGTGTGTGTGTGTGTGTGTGTGTGTGTGTGTGTGTGTGTGTGTGTGTGTGTGTGTGTGTGTGTGTGTGTGTGTGTGTGTGTGTGTGTGTGTGTGTGTGTGAGATACTTTGATTTCCTATAGGCTTACCGGCTCCGACCTCAGATGCAAATTAAACTATTTGGAGACAAACATGAATATCGACTATAAGAGCCAATGTCAACTGTTAATGACACTTTTGTACCCTCTAGCATAGCTCAGTTAAAGAGAAAGTGAAGCGACACACACACACACACACACACACATACACAAAGACGCACACACACACACACACAAAGACGCACACACACATACATACACACATACACACACACACACACATACCCACACACACACACACATACACACACATACACACACACATACACACACACATACACAAAGACACCCTTCAGACAGACTTACAAACCTGCATACACGGCCGAATGCGCACAGAAGCATGCCACTGGGACAGCGAAAAACACACAGGTCGCTCGTACTCTGGAATGGAACGCCCGCTATCAAAACGATGTAGATGGGATGTCTAGGTGATACGGGACAAAATGCCTCACCGCATATCACAAAACCGGAGATCAGGTTACGCGTCGGAGAGAGCCTTTGTTCCACGTTGACTTGATTAGCGCAGGTAGTTCCTTCGTCACCTGGCTGCGGCCCTACGGCCCAGCAGCCCTTCGATATAATTGAGTTAATACTGCGACTTCAGGGTGTGTGTGTGTGTCTGTGTCTGTGTGTGTGTGTGTGTGTGTGGGGACCAGGGCTGATATCAACTTGATTACATCAAGGCAGCTGTGGAACTTGACACCTTGCTGAATTTGTCAGCATTAATCGGCGGGGCCCCTGTCACTAGATCCGTCAGCGTCTCGGATAATTAGGGAGTCTGGCTAACGATGCTTCCACGGCTGCTGTCCGCTCGTCCTCGAACGGAGGGAGTGAGCTTAACTCTCAGGGTTTTTACCTCATCCGGGCCTTGCCCCCGTTCGGTTGATAATTAAAGGACTCGGGGACTCCTTTTCGCGTAGATGGCCAGGCTCGGTCGGCTGGAAAAGGAGGAATTGATCAACGTCACAGAAAAGGCGCCGGTTACGGTTCGCATGGCGACACAGGTACAGAGAATTCTGGTATTAGAAATCAATCCAAATGAGCACCTAATACAAATCAATGGCTACAGGGTGCTGGCGCAATAAAAGAACCTATATTTCCTAAACTCCCGAACTTGTAGCACTGATTTAACCCAAATGTTTTGATACGATATTTGAATGGCATGTTTCGACAGGCAAAAGGTCAGAGGTTAAGTCACCGGTAGGCGCAATATAAAATAGGAATACTTCTCTGGACCCACTGGGATATTCTGTAACCTCTTGAATAACATCGCTTGCAAAACATCGTTGTGGCGGTTTACATCTGGCGTGAAAACAGATCAAATATAGTAACTCGGGTCCCGCAGGTCTAACTCCTAATAAAGACGTCTTCCCGAATAAAACATGCCGAAAATGAGAACCAAACGCCCTCCATGCATCAACAAATGACTGCAGCAAAAGTCCCTGCAGCTCGGATTGCAGCCAGATCGAACGAACCTGCCGAAACTAACAAACGCAGTCATGTTGTTCCAGACGGAGTGAAACTGAATGTGTCCTTACTGGCTGCACTTAATAAAGGCCGACGCAGCCATCAGATCTAGAGCTAAAAATCTCAACGAAAGCAGAAACCTCAATTTTAAACAATTCCCCAGCATCTCAGGAAAATTAGGCTAGTTGTTTTCACGTTGTTCTCCAGATTGTAGCGTGCTCTTCTTAGTAATGAACGGTTTCTATCTCCACACACACACACACACACACACACACACACACATAGGCTACAGCATTTAGTCGTTGTCAGCGTGTCCTGACGGTGACCACCGCACGACCTGCTCTGGAAATAACGCAACGACACCGCCCGCTACGTTTTGATCGACCATTACCTCTCGTGAGTGATGTATGTGGCTGTCAAAAAACCGACAATTAAATCGATATCCACCAGCTGTGGGGGGCTCACGGCGGATGAGTGCACGAGCGTCTCGCACAAATAATCAGCACTTGTTTGATCTGTACATTTCAGCGCAATGCTAAAACCAAGTGCACGCACTGGATCAGGCCAATCTGTGTTAAATTTTGTGTTTTGCAATTAAGCAGTCTCCAAATCAGATGTTAATTTGTGCTCTGGGTAAATGCATGCTCAGGTTAAACAACAGTCTCAAGCATTTGTATTAATTAGACTTCCGACTGTATAGTTACACACAGGTTACAGCCGTGAAAAGCTTTCAGTAACACTCTTTAAAATGAGCTAAGAGTCTTCTTTTGTTTCTCCATATATGCCACTTCTCCCTGAATATCTTCACGTGTGCATTGCTGCAGCGAAGCTGAAATCACAGCCTCACAGAGTTCAAAGTCTCTCCATCTCAACCTGCTAAACTTCCCATTTCCTTAGTTCCTGGTTAATATTCTAGAACAGTTTTTTCCCGGTGCAGTCGTTAATGTGTCAACTTAAAAGGAAGAATTCTCATTAGGTGACTGGTTAAAACCCCTGTCAATCATTCACACGACTGCTCCAAGAGGCAAAGAACAAATTAACCACCTCCACAATGACAGACTTAGCAGCAGTCTCCTTTCATGAGATCTCATTGAAACACCTAAGTGTCAAAGAAATATTTGTCCATCACTAGAATAAAATAAAAACAAACACTGCTGAAAAGAAAAAAAATATGCAAAAGTATAACCTGAAATGTGGTATGCTGTAGGCTATACGAGTCAGGATGAAAGTGAAAGGTTTCTTTCGGGGGTCAATAACCTAGTAAGAGTTTTGGGGTGTAAACTGTCTGATATAGAAGCGCCCCACCCGACCTCCCTCTGCTTTACCCCCCCTTCTCCCCCCCGGGCCATTAATCGCAAGGTATTTACCCCCGCTTGGGAACTTTTCTTTCAATTAGTCTTTTCTCAAAGTTGTCCTTTGAGTTGCCCAAGCTGTCAAGCGCATGCGCGTTTCCATGGTGAATGATTTACTGATGCTTATCCGGGATGAATGGATCAAAGGCGGCCGGCATGACAAGCGATCAATCAGGCATCAAATCAAGGATGGCAACCGAAGGATGGGACCGAAAATACCCACCAGCGAGTCATTTATTCTTTGGTATATGGGCTTTATGTGGCCAAAGATAGAACATCAAACAGTAGATAAAATAAGAGAGCACACGTTCAATTGCATTAGGTCCATTACCTGTGTGTGTTTGTGTGTGTGTGTGTGTGTGTGTGTGTGTGTGTGTGTGTGTGTGTGTGTGTGTGTGTGTGTGTGTGTGTGTGTGTGTGTGTGTGTGTGTGTGTGTGTGTTAATTTCTGCATGTGTAAATAGGCCTTTAAGGTTTGACAACACATATGTGAATATGAAAGTTTAAATACTGTTGATTGTTGTATTTATTTCCAATATTTCCTTTATTCTCCTATATGGAATAATGATGAGGAATTGGAGTGAGGATATTTCGGGTGGGTCTTACCTAAGGACCGCCGGGGCGCTTGCTGCTTTCTCCTCGGCATGCTGCTGCTAGACTCCCCGCTTGACTTCTCATGCAGACACCCCAAATCAAAGACGACCCAGGAGGAAACAAGTGCGAGGAAATAAAAAAGGAAAAGTGTCCTTCTCTTCGGTTGATCCGGAGTGGAAGTGGAGCCTCGATTCGTGCGTTATTTAACAGGAAAAACTAAGCAATGTTCTAGTAGTCGCACTCATCTCTCTGCAATTTCTTGTCAAATGTCATCAAAGAGATTTTTTTCAGAAAAAAATTATCGTGGAATGTTGTGACTTTTTAAGCATCACTCAAATGCCTGATGACGATGACCAGGATCTCATCTATTTGATCTGATCTTTCTGATTCTGATCTCCGGGTAGATCTCAGTCCAGAGCCTCGTCGGGTCCCGCGGAGCTTCACGCAAGAAAATAAGCCGGATTCCACCCGTAGAACGCCACTATGGAACCAGCAGTCGGATACAAAGTAACACGGATGTATCGCAAAGTTCCACGGGGCGGACGGGTAGGGTTCCAGGCTGATCCGTGGGTTCCAGGCTGATCCGTGGGTACCAGGCTGATACAGGTGCTGATCCGTGGGTTCCAGCTCTGCCAGTCTGCACAAAATGGCACAGAGAGACAGAGAGAGAGACAGAGAGAGATGGGCATTAGAGGGATGCCGGTGCGTCAATCAGTCCGTCATGTCGCCGGATCGAACCCGCTATGTCGCCGACAGGCCACTTTCTGTCGCTCCCCGGCGCGTCCGAAACCCGGGTAACACCCGCGCAGCTCGCCTCTGGACAGTCAATGTCGACGACAGGCCTGCTCACTATCAGAATACAAAAAACATTTCCTTTCGCTCCTACTGCTCTCCCACACACACACACCCCACAAAAAAAAAGAAAAAAATGTTCAGTAACAAACAAAATGTGGACTATTTCTTATTTTTAACTCCAGAATAGATGCCGGCGTCTCTGGTCTCGGCAGTGAAAGATGATATGTCGCATGTCGCACAGTCGGGATACGCGCGACTGACTGACGACACAGACAGTCTCAACTGATGGACACGTCACGTTGCCTCTCGCGTTGCCTCTCCGTTACTCCACCCCCGATCCGGAAGCGTCACTCTGACAGGCTGAGCCCACCTGTCAATCTGTTTAATTGTTCTGTGTTTCTGTCCAGTGATTATTTCCCATAACTGCAAAATGCAAAGACACAATAATAACCGCATAGGAGCACGGAGGATAATGCAATTCTGCATGCCCCGACACTTTTGTCAAATACATTATCTGAACTTGAACTTGTTGGGACGTGTGTTAGATCGGAAATATTCTGCATTAAAAAAAAATATATCCACTGTCAGCAATGAGGGAGAACGGTGTTAAATTATTTTATTGTTGCTGTTTATTTCCACTCAAGGAGAGGGTGCATTGAAAGTTGCAGATTGGTTCCTTATACATTATTACATGGAAAAGACTACAACTCGCATGTAAATGGGAGTCCACTGTAAATATAGTGAGACTGAGACTTATTTATCGATTGCTTACATTTACTATGTTATTAACACGTTAATACAACTGATTTTGGCCCGAATGCAATGTGTGAGTGTTTCTATTTAGACAACAACTGAAATTGCCAAGTTATACAAGATAGGTTATAGGCTTATGCACTAGTCTACTGTATGAGGTAGGCTTATGCACTAGTTTACTGTATGAGGTGAGCTTATGCACTAGTATACTGTATGAGGTAGGCTTATGCACTAGTCTAATGTATGAGGTGGGCTTATGCACTAATCTACTCTATGAGGTAGGCGTATGCACTAGTCTACTGTATGAGGTGAGCTTATGCACTAGTCTACTGTATGAGGTAGGCTTATGCACTAGTCTACTGTATGAGGTAGGCTTATGCACTAGTTTACTGTATGAGGTGAGCTTATGCACTAGTCTACTGTATGAGGTAGGCATGTGCACTAGTCTACTGAATGAGGTGAGCTTATGCACTTCTATTTAGACAGCAACTGAAATTGCCAAGTTATACAATATAGGCTATAGGCTTATGCACTAGTCTACTGTATGAGGTGAGCTTATGCACTAGTATACTGTATGAGGTGAGCTTATGCACTAGTCTACTGTATGAGGTGATCTTATGCACTAGTCTACTGTATGAGGTAGGCTTATGCACTAGTCTAATGTATGAGGTAGGCTTATGCACTAGTCTACTGTATGAGGTAGGCGTATGCACTAGTCTACTGTATGAGGTAGGCGTATGCACTAGTCTACTGTATGAAGTGGGCTTATGCACTAGTCTACTGTATGAGGTAGGCGTATGCACTAGTCTACTGTATGAGGTGAGCTTATGCACTAGTATACTGTATGAGGTAGGCTTATGCACTAGTCTACTGTATGAGGTGATCTTATGCACTAGTCTAATGTATGAGGTGGGCTTATGCACTAATCTACTCTATGAGGTAGGCGTATGCACTAGTCTACTGTATAAGGTAGGCTTATGCACTAGTCTACTGTATGAGGTAGGCGTATGCACTAGTCTACTGTATGAGGTAGGCGTATGCACTAGTCTACTGTATGAAGTGGGCTTATGCACTAGTCTACTGTATGAGGTAGGCGTATGCACTAGTCTACTGTATGAGGTAGGCGTATGCTCTAGTCTACTGTATGAGGTAGGCGTATGCACTAGTGTACTGTATGAAGTGGGCTTATGCACACCTACGAAATCAAGAGAGCCCCGATTGACCATGCATCTTTTTAACGAGATGCTCTTTTATTTAGGTTATACTTTTGATGGCGTTAAGCACCGTGCCTATAGGGTGTCACTGAGCAGAGAGACGCACGGTTCCATCAACCATCCCATGCGTCGGACATTGCGCTCCGTGCCATATGCAACCAACTCCATCCAGACTCCCGGACGCGCGGCTGCATCCAGACGGATTAACTCCCCAACGTCCACCGGCGGTCCCCACGCAGACGAGCCTGCATGGTCTAAATGTCCCGGGTGAGTTCTCAGAATTTGCTCCTTATGTTAACCTCCCTATCTGTCCAGATACCTCTCATCATGCGCTTTTTACTGTCTATTATCGCATGTGGTTCCGAAAAGCAACCGAGGAGCGATCGTCCAGACCTTTGGTGCGGTTTTACCTAAATCCTTACCCCCTCAGTGCACGACAATCCCGAGACACTGTCCGCATGCATGTGCCATCAATCTGATCATCTACGCAGAAGGGTTGTCGGAGGGCGCAGATCATGTGCCAGTGGTCCCAAGTACCACCCCAACATCTGTCCGCCCTCCTATCCCTCCATCTACCAGGGGTTCTCTGTCTCTATTGATGTTTCTGTGTGCCACTCAGCTTCCATCAGAAAGTGCACCATGCAAGTAGATCTAAAACTGTCCCATGCACTAAAGATGGTTATATAGATGTTATTAAAGCTATAAGACTAATTTTTATAAGAGTGCAAAAGTGGAGATATTTATCTGTCATTTAATTTATACCTGTAACCTCAAATATAGGCCTACATTATCTTACACATATAGGCCTGTAATTGCAATTATTATTACTGTTTTTATTACTATATTCAGTATTATAGTATATGTTAGTATTATTCAAGTGCAAATTATGAGAGGATATCCTAGAAAATATTTGTCTAAAGAAAATCACGTGTTGTGTTGTAAAAACTTGAAAAGTTGTTTTCAAAGCAATGAAAATGTAAAAAACCTTTATCCCGTTTTTAATAATAGTTCTAATTTTGATGAACTCTTATTTCTACGGTTAATTTTTTTATTGTGCAGTTTATTTACACGGACACATTTACATTATTTATTTCTATTGGCCTGGTTGTATTTTATTTTATCTATATACATGTCGATACAAATACATGTCTAGTATACTGGAAATATTTATATCAAATCTATATGACATGGAGTGAGTTATAGATGTTCAATTATAGACGTAGTAAATACTTTGAGGTTTTCAGAAAATGTCTCTAACTAAATTAATTGGCATTCATGAGAAACACACACACACAATAGCCAATGCCTGCTAAATATTGTGTGTCAATTAGGCTGAAAATACTGTCTTAACCAAACACACAGGTTAAGTCATGAGGCATCAGGAACAATTGAATACATTACAATTCTCTGTACACAAATATATAATGCATATATAAACATGTGTGTGTGTGTGTGTGTGTGTACAGAGAATTGTAATGTATTCACAATTACATTTAATTAAAAATATATATGTTCCTGATGCCTCATGACTTAACCTGTGTGTTTGGTTAAGACAGTATTTTCAGCGTAATTGACACTTTAATATGCCCAGTAATGTTATTTCAAAAAGTGTTGTAATTATGCGATAAAAATCTCATCATTAAGCCTTGATCATATATAATTTAATGAAAAATTAGCTCTGAAATCTGATATTGCGGACCTGTAATTGAAATTGAGGTTCGACTTCAATGACAAACGGTGCTAGAAACGTGAAATGTGATCTGATACATTTTTTAACACAAAAGGTCACATCGTTCTGACTGAATCCTTGTCAGCCTATTGGAAGGCAGTAACATAAAGTGTACATTCATACTGTGCTTTAACAGTCTTGACCCCCCCACACACACACACACACACACACACACACACAAATGTGGGGCAGTCAAAATGTTGCAGGCCTTGTAACTCTAATTGTTGCCGAGCGTCCCTAATGACAGAAGGCACGTCCTCTCACACAGGGCCTACTGTAGGGTTTGACTGGAAAACAAGATGGACGCTTCTTTCGTTAGAAGACGTGGTTGGGGAAACAAATCCAAACGACTGAGGAACTCGAGCCCAAACACGTTCTTTATAACACGTCTGTTTTTTACACGTCTGTTTTTAGACTTTTAAAGGCACTTATTCCATTTAGCTGAAGTTACAGTGAAATACATCGCTTTGACTGTACATTCAAACCGTAGCGATATACTTTCAGATCAGTCTCGCTAAACGAAGCACGTGTTTAGAGATAATGCCCACGCACCAGTGTTTCTCAAGACTTTCTAACATATTTCCCAGGAGTGTAAAATCAGCCACACAGATATTACTCTACACAGCCCAATGTATGCCATCTTATACCCTGTAAACAACCCACGACCTGCGTGGCAGAATGCAGAGTTGGAGAGTGCCATGATAGGACACGAACCAGGGCACGGTTATCGCCGTCTGTAACAACGCCAGGAGGCTGTGAAATAACTCACATGGCTTTCTACACTGTACTCTCCGGAATCTTCTGGGAATTGAATTGCAGTTTTCCGGAAGACGGCTAATGACAAGTGGTTTTGTGGCATATCCAGTGACCAGACTGCGGGGAGCATTTTTCTTATTTTTCATTGGTAGTTCTAGGTGCCATCGCCTAAAACAGTTAGCATATTATCTGAGGTTCCCTCATATTATCTGAGGTTCCCTCATATTATCTGAGGTTCCCTCTACGTATATTGGTTCTTTTTCTAAAACGAGCAAAAAAGGCTCAGTTTGCACATACTCTCACAGTATGCATATTTTTACATTAATTAACCATTAATTTATGTAAAATTGTTAAAACCAAAAACATTTGAAAAGTTATATTTAAAATAACATTTTACAATTTATTTTTTCATCTGGCAAGATTAGAGACAACCATAGAAATCATTTTAAACCAAATCCAAGTATCTAATCATTGATATTTATACATTAGCTACTAAAAGTATTCAGATTTCTCCACATTATATGTGTTTTTATAACCTTCACCAAATATATTCCTCAAAACAAATCTCTAAGGTCTTTGCAGAGTTCCTCAGACTTTATGGCATAGTATTTGCTCTGACTGGTCTCTAATTAAAATTCAAAAGATATCTCGAGGGTTATCAAAGGACATAGGATGTGTCTGAGCTGAATTTGGAGAGTCACAGCAAAGGGGTTTGAATACTTATGTACGTAAGATATTTCAGTATTTTATTAGTACGAGATTTTTACACATTTTGGGTTTTCACTTGCTCTTATATTGGGTTTTGTGTGTCGACTGATTTTCAACAAAAATATGACTCACTACTTTGTGCACAGGGGAACAGTCTTGCTGGAAAGGGCCTTTCTCAAACTGCCACAAAGTTGAAAGAACCCAATAGTCTAACATTTCTCTGTATCCTGTAGCATTTAGAGGACTCTTTACTGGAACTAAAGGGCCTAGCCCAACACCCAATCACAGCTCTAGAGCACTGCTATGGGTCATTGTTGTGTTGTACCAGGACATTTGTTCTAATCAAGCATTGTCCACAGGGTATGGCATGGCAAAATTAAGTGATAGCCTTCTTTCTTTAAGACCCCCTTTACCCTGTACACATCTCCCACTTGACTTCTAGCAAAGCACCCCCAGACCATTACATTGCCTCCACCATGCTTGACAAATGACGTCAATCACTCCTCCAGCTCCACTCCCCTCGGTGCATCAGTGTGTTTGTGCAGGTATTCTGTTCTGGATATGTGCATGATTCTGTCTCGTTCTTGTTTATCTTTTAGATCGGCTGGCGTGACCACGCGGATGGCTTGGATGGTATCCAATAATAGATCAGCAAAGTGATGGTTCTAAATACATATTATACTGGCTGATGGACCAGTTCAAGGAGGGTAGGAAAAAATCTAAAGTAAGTTATTGTATAAAAATCAAACTACATATGTGTCTGACGTATACGGTAACTGTACCTTAGATCCCAGTGGAGGGAATTGGAAAACAATAACTAAAAATGTTCTATTAATATGCAAACATGGCAATGTAAAGTAAAGCAGTCTGTGTTTTTTGACAAGAACTTTGTTCTGTTTGTTACCATTAAAGTTCAACAGATTGTTTCAGTCGTCTGCTGAAATGTACATATTCAGATTACTTGCATAATGCCCCCAGACCACATTATCTGTGTCTTATCCTAACTGTAGCCTGACTAATTAGTTACAGTACGATGGGTCAATATGTTTACATTGATTAGTCTCCGAATCTATCAGTTATTATTGGTATAAGTACTATTTACAAGTGAGGTACTATTATCTTTCCGTACTAGTATCTTTTGTTAAAATTACTTTTGCACCTGAAAAAGAACCAGAACCATCTCAACTTATGCTGGCAATTGGTCCTTTGGCACAAATTCATGTCACCATAGCAAACCTCTAGAAAACTTCAAATGAAAAACAGCCATTTAGTTATTACGTTTATTTTTGCTCTCGTTGTCATTCAAGTGACAAGACATTTAGAAACGGAGAGACTTACAATAAACCTTCTCGGTAAAGTGACTAATCTTCAATCAACGACAGGTCAAATGAAATCCCAGACGTCCATTGACAGCACGGATATAAGAATATATGATAAAATACAATAAAGTAGTGGCTCTTACTTTGACACAACGTATATCTCAGCTATCTATCAGATAAGAGTGTATAATTAAAATGTCACCTAGCCTAGAAGAACGAGAGCTTCGACGGAGCTTGGAACCCACAGCTCAATTACTTCTGTAGTTTTCCAACAAATGTTGATGAAGAAACTTATCTGAAGTTGAGACGCGTGAGATGACACGCCGCGCCGTAATTCTGACAACGCAATTAAAGGTTCATAATCTCTTTTGGGGCCTTCTGTTCACTCAATTTGGACACCCCCCCAACGCGCGTGATGTGTACGTTTGCTGAGGGTGACAGATGCGTAGCCAGTTCAATAAGAGTGATGCTAAAACTTAGCTAAATGAATATTGCTCTGGGAATCCTATGAACGTGTAGACATATGTAAGATCTACAGATATCCAGTCACTCCTTAAATTGCTCTGCTATAATAGTATTATTAGAATATAAGTTATCGCAAAAAAAACATTTTTAATGGAGTTTAGGTGATACACTGAAATGACTCAAAACATTCCGTATTGCTTTGATGTAAAGCTCACACTTAAATGAAGCCTAATCGCTTAAAGGTAGAGATTCACACTGAGAGAACACAAGCAAAATCAAGTCTCTGATGATTGCATGCGCGTCTTCAAATGATCTGGTTGATTAATTTGACGTGTCGATTAATTATGATTACAACGCAAAAATAAAGCACGTTTCATTGGTCCACGTCAACTTTTAACATTTCAATTTTGCCCCGCCGCTTTCAGTTGATGCGCTGATACGGCAGTGTATCGTTTTGTTTATCAGCGTAGAATGTTTTGACAAAGATGGTATTGAATATTGCTGAAAAAATGCTTCTAGCCAACATAATTTTTCTTTCTGTACATTTTACTGTCATACTGTATGTTGTGTTGCTTTTACAACAAAACTTTTTTTGCACAATGGGCCTCTTGTCAAAAGGATTTTTTTTATCATTGTTCAGATTTTAAATCTGAAGGGAAATTCAGGCCAAAAAACATTCTACCGTCGTTCGAGCTGAGGTAATGCAAATGTTTTTAGAGGGCTTAGTCGAACGTTTCCTTAGTTAAATTGCCCAAGTTTACAGGATATCAAGGAATATTTGCAAAGTATCTTATTACACCTGAATTAATGAAACATTTGAAATGCATTTCAGAGTAAAAGTCTACTTTCATCCTGTTACCCGTGTGTCGGTCTGAGGTAATCCATGTGAATCAGAGCGTTTATTTGCGATAAACAAATAGTTTTCTTTTGTATATATTTTTTAAATATTATACATTTCAACAATTGCGGTGATGTACTTGGTCTGGTACGGGGGCTTAATGCTCTAGAGCAACTATAAAAAAGCTCAATAGCACCAGCGTATTAAGTGACATATTTCACATTTCAAAATACCAGCCACTGGCGTGCGCACTACTTTCCACTTCTACGTTTGTTGTCTTTGACACACGCGCACACCAATGCCAATTAGCAATTCTCTGCCATTAAACAGGAATGCCAGGCACTGAAGTGTTTGTCTTTCCCAGACCAACTAGACTGTACAGTTCCTCAGTAACAAAAATGGTTTATTTGTAATTCATTTGTCAAGGAGAAATCTGCATACCTTTATGTGACAAGTGGAATTAGACAAAGGGGTTTCATTTTGTACCTTTGTTTTTATAACGTCTTTGATAATTCTCTAAAATCACTTTATCGTGTATTAGTTCTGAATTCAGGTATGAAAGGGAACCTTTTTTGGTTCGTTTTGGCAAGTCACTCACAACAAGCTAGCTAGCTGGTTAGCATGTTAACACAAGCAAATGAGTTTGTGAACAATTAACAATTGGTTAATGACCATCGGCGTCTGTAGGCTTTGGCCTCCGGTGCTGTATTGCCAGGTGCATTTAGAGTAGCCTTTGGTCTCTAATGACAGGCAAACATTGGCGCTTCGGTCATTGGAGGCGGCGTAGATTTGTCGCCCAACCGTTCTGGATATGATCACATTCAATTTATAAGCTGAGGCTGAAGACTTTCCTTCGCTCTATGAGCCGTTCAACAATTGTAATTGATTGAGGCTTGTCACGTACAGGTATTCGAAGAGAAAAGAGGATCAGGACAGGAGAGGACAATTATCCAAAAAAGCATCTGTAGGACTTTAAATAGTTTGTGCAAGATAACTGAGGAGTTTTCAATCCCAAAACCAGAAATTGGCAAATCCTTTGGCCAGAAGAAATTACTTTTAAGTGAAACTCCATTTTGCGGGCCATAGAGAGGCAGCTATAAAATACGTGTTGGTCTGTCATCACTTTTAAACACTTCTGATCTTGTTGAAAAAAATGTACGTGTAAGGGTGCAGTGTGTAACTGGAAAAGGGGAGGGGCAAACATTTACATATTTGTTTTGCACTAAAAGAAGCGAAAAGCAGTAGCAAGTAGGAAGTAGGCATTAAGCAGAAACGTATACTTAATGCTTACAATTACATACCGTCCTCTTCCTCTTCATCTTCCTTTTTTATGTATCCTGATTTCTAGCTCAGTAGCCCTACTAAACAATCGTGCTTGCCATCCAACTAAAAAAGAATTGACTCAGAACATGGTTTATTCCATTAGCCTACTTATTACGCATGTAAATCCGTGACAGAGGCTAGTTCCGGTTAATAGAGCTTCGGTGCTTGACATTTGGATACAGACATTATGTTTCTGTGGCACTATGTTCGCTTCTTCCTCTATGGCACTACGTTTCCCAGCGAGGCCCAGGCTTCTGGCCTTCGGCTTGTGGTTCTGTCAAGTGAAATGAAAATATGTACCTACTCTTGTTCAGCAGATGGCTCCTGTCTATTGAATCTTGAGGAAGCAAATCAAACCTGGTCTGAGATTTTAATGCTAGGATGCGTTGCTAACTGGTTGATCTTACACTATTCGCACATTCTGAAGTGTTTTTTTTATTTTTTATATTCCCTATATACCTATATATATTGCCTCTTATATTCCCTTGTACGGGGGCATTCCGTGCTCAGTAATTAGAGTTCCCTCTTTTGCTTAACACAGTTGACGTCAATGAACATTTTTGTCATGAAAACCTTAAATATAGCAGAACATTTTATTGTTTTGGTTCTTCACTCAGATTCTATTGGCTCACAGACTGGATCTGGCCCCCCCCTGGCCATAGTTTGCCACCCTTTAATCGAGGCGATATTATTTTCCGTTTTAAAAACACAAAATAGAACACAAAATAATCTACTTTTCAGCATTAATTTGAACATAAATTCCAGATTTTTTTTAAACACAGTGTAATTCAAACTCCATCAGTCTATATTTCATTTTTAAATTAACTATTAAAAGGGTACCCATGAGGTTGTAGTGACAATTGCACATGTTTTGGTTGCCATGCGGCACAAAGCCATGTAACTATCTTCCTGACTGGAGGGACCCCGGTCCTAATTTATTTGAATCAAATATCACAATCAGGGGTTGAATCGGGCAGGACCTCCAGAACATGGGGTACAAATTATATTTAGTCAGAGCCGTTGGTCACAACTGGCGCTATTTTTGCTTGGCCACTCTATATCTTCCGATCGGTCAATCCTTTATCTGCACTCGCTCTACTTTTGCAAAGTGTCTGCGACTGACTGTGTTTTATCTGTGAGACGTGAATAGCTTTGTAGCCAATGAGAAGGCGGCAGTTAAAAGGGCCCTTCGCCCGTGGGGGAGTTTAGGCGCCGCGTATCGTGTGTCTGAGATTTATAGAGCAATGGGATTTGTGTCGCACTTAATTGGCCAGTAGGAACGCAAAACGGCGACACGTATTGTGTAGTCACGGTCGCTGTCAATTGAGACACTGGGTGTCTTTTAACGACGCTCCTAGCAGCAGGTGGTAGCTTCAGAAAACACCCTTTGGTCGGCATTTTTGCATTTTCCTTCCAGGAATCTGAAGGTAAATACAGACGAAATAG